>JAXCHB010000082.1:2740000-3005942 GCA_036926305.1 Uropetala carovei
GTCGAACGAGATTATTTAAAAAGAATTGTAATAGTGTAATGTTGAACGAGATTACTTTATTATGCGCGTTTAGCTTCCAGCGTGAGCACCTACTATCGACAGTCTGGCAGGGGCGGATCCAGAAACTTCTCAAGGGGGGGCGATCGCCCCTCCACCTATCGAATCCGCCCCTGCCAACTGCCCTATATTTTTAAAATCCCTACCCCTATCAGAATCCTTCTTTCCCTTACTATGCAGAACTAATCTGCGGCGTATAATTGAGGATTTTTGCGCGAAATGAATTTAAGAAAGCGCCCAGTGAAGTGCAATGGGGTTCTCCAAGGAGGGGGCGATCGCCCGCTCCTTGCATCCGTCCCTGCGGTCTGGCCGTCCGCATGTTCGTTCTCAGCTTCTACCGAACGGATTTTCATGAAATTTGATATTAAGGAATTACAATCAAAGATAATAAGAAAATCGCAAAAAATGAATAACGTACGCCAATCAGGGGTACCACTTTGCTGGTGACAAAAAATGAAATTTTCGTCATATCTCGTAAAGTATTAATCATATTAAAATATCTTTCAAATAAAAGTTGTAGAACTAGTAAAGAAAAGTATTTCCTTTTCTATATATTTTTATCGTAAAGAGTAGCCGTTATCGAGAAAATCAAACAAGAATTTCTTAATTCGAGCTGAACAAATTTTCTTGCATGGTTACTTCTTCAGTGTTGCTAACATAAACAATATCACAAACAAACGTTTAATTTCCTTACGTGTGCATGTAATATTATTAAATAGGAAGAAAATGGATTATTTATGATGAAGAAAAGAACTTTAAAACGCTATTTCCCTTACGTACAGGTATATAATTTCTTTCTAATACCTACTCCCATTGCACGAAACGCGCCCATTTGTGATACGTTGTACACTTTCCTAACTTGCTTAATTATAATAGTGTAATGTGGAACGAGAGGATCACAAAAATGTATAATGGAGTAATGTCGAACGAGATTTTTAAAAAAAATAATGTAAGAAGTGAAGCATTGGTTTCTTCAGCATTCGAGAGAAAGGAAAGGAATGGTCGCGTGTTGATGGATGGCGTAAAGGTGTTGAGAGAACGAAGGACACAAGGGGGAAGGCGGACGACTTTTTCACGATAATGTGTTGTTCAAATGTGGAACGAGCGTTTACTATAGGACTCTGGGTTTGCGAATCGAGTTTCGCACGCGCTATTATCGGTTGCCAAGAGTCAATTTGGGGATGGAGTTTCTTCCTCGGTGATTGGCGGACGTGACGGTCCCCCTCTCTCGTCAATTGATTCTGTAGCCTCTTTAGGGACGCAAGGATGACATATGGCAACCCGGAGAGAGCTCTGGTTACATAAAGAGTTGTTTTATTTACTCTTGTTCCTGCTATAAAGGTTGCATTTCCATAAACCTGTTCGCAACTTCCTCTCTCTTTCTTTCTCCTCACAATACTCAATGTATTAATATGGCCGTCAAAGATGTCGACGTGTTTTTAAAAAAGATATGCATATTTGTACTCTTTTTATACGCATTAATGTCGGCTTCTCTAGGGCGTATACAAATCTTTCTATTGAGTTTTCAAACTTGCCGCCGCTTAATACTGGCGCAAATATAGCGTATTACAATTGAGTGTAAAAGTTTCCTCTATGTTATAATTATCCTTTATCTAATTTTACAAGTGTCCGTCCGTCTGTTTTTCTGTCTGTCTGTATCCATTTGTATCTCGAGAACAGTTCGTCGTAGAGATATATACGGTAAACGACGTTTTGTTTCTACTACCTAGTTATTTTCATTTTCATAAAGTCCCGGGTTCGAATCTTAGGAATCATTTATATTTTCAATAATATAACACGTAAAGCTCGAATTTTCAGCGTGCAGGCTTTCATTCATTTACTCATATAAATTCGAAATATTGGCATACGAGCTTCGGATCTAGGTCGTTTTAAAGAAAAATGATTATGGATTCTTATTATTATCGTCTTTTGTTGTTTACGATTCAAAATTTTATGTTTATTGCATATAATGTGCACTGAATTTTCCATTTTAACGCTAAATACCTTGACGGTGGGCATTGTCCTGTTCGAAGTCCTATTGTTGTAAAACCGTACATATCTTACAAGCGTAAAATTAACGTGTTTTATAAGCCGTTCAAATGAAGAGAATGTAAGGGGAAAAGGAGAGAGAGGAAAAGAGAGAAGTGGAAGGGAGAGAGGGGAAAAGATTGAGGTGGAAGGGAGAGAGAATGGGGAGGGGGAAAGGGGAGAGACAAAGAAGGGAAGGGGGAGCGGGAGAGAGGGGGGAGAGTGTTTCAATAACCCAAGACGTCTTTTATAGAATTGTTTCTTCTGGGGTTATACTCTGCACCATTAATTTATTCACATCATTATTAATAAATTAATTGAAAAAAATCCGCGCAAACGTTGCGCAGGAGCAGCTAGTTATTATTCAAAATGCCAGTAAATTATGTCAGTAGCTCAAATTAATAAATTATCGCATCTAATCGATAACTAATTCCTCGTAGAACCGAAAACAGAAGAAAGGATGCCCTCTCTTAAAGGAACAAGTTCATTAAAGTTTACTAAAATGTCAGGTTCTCAAACACAAATAAAACAAAAGACTTACTGGAACAGACAGTAAATGGCGCTACTGAATCGACTGGCGAAAAAAATCTGATTTCGTTTAAGAGTTAGCGTCAGGAAGACAGACGGCAAAAGCGAACGCATAAGCGGATTTTTTTTAATGACCCGTTAATAAAGTATCTTTGCTGGAGGGTAAAAAACGGGATCGATTTATCGGAGTAGAGCGGAAACGAACCTTTGCTCTGAAACGTTCTAATAACTCCTAAACAAACCTTCTTAATAAGCGAGGAAGAATGCGATCGAAAAATTTCGGAATCTCACACACGCCTGGATCGAATAAAAAAAAAACAATAGGCGTAAAAAAATTTCGCAGATTTTAAACGGCTCTATTGAGGGAATTCCTTTTCAAGAGTGGTGTGGGGATTTGGGGGAGTGAGGGAGATAAGGCGAGCGTGGGAGAGAGAGAGAGGATTTCGGACAATTAACGGGAAATAATATAGGGAGGAAGAGGAGTTTTTATTAGGCTGGAGGGTAAAACGGATGAGAGACGAAATGTGTGCCTGTTCGCCTGTTTAGGAACATTTTTAATCTGAGGAAGATCGCCCTCTTTTGTTTTCCCCTTCTCCCGTTCGCTTCCGTTTCTTTCTTCCGGATTAACTGTAATTTTTTATCTCTCTAACAGCCTTAACGGGTTGAGGAGAAACAAAATAAAACTGACTCTTTCCTCTAAACTGCGCGAGAATGTCCTGTCTCATACCGTCGAGATTTTATTGCGTGCGCTCCAAGCGCCGTCTAATAACTAACAAGGCGGGAAAACGTTCGTTTAACGGGTGTGTTTTTTTTTAAATCTTCAGCGGAATATCCTTTTGAGTTAAGTAATTCTTGTAGTTTGGAAGTAGTTATATTCCCCTGCGTCTTAAGTGCCCCATTTTCCATCATTCGTCTTGAAGTTGTTCCGTATCGCCGAAAAAGTTTTGTGCGCCGAATATGTTTCGCTTTATTTTGTTTGGATAACTTGCACGAGTTGGTAAATTTCCTAAATAAAGCGTATTTAAAAAAAATGAAAAGTTTTATATTTATAAGCACCTTCCTGACGACATTCTCATCACCGAATGGTCGAAGAACGAAACTTGACGAAGTTAAGCGAGACTTGAACAAACGCAATGAAATGTTTTTGCCGAAAAGAAAATTTTAGAGGGGCACGAAAACTCCACAACGGCACAATGCGGTAAAATCTCCATGACGATGTATTCTTTGAGCGATTTTGAAATTTTGCCGATAACTATTGGTGATTGAAATCATCCGGCGGGCCGCAGCGCAAGCTGCAAATTCTTCTGCGGGTTGGGTTGGTGTTTAAATCGAAATTACGAATATATTCTGAGGTGGCATACAAGCTAAATTCGTATCAAAGTAATGGTTTTTTATTGCTAACATTTCAATATTAAAGAAAGACGTAATTATTACGTTAACCGCATGCCCTCCCAGTAAATAAATGTCCTCGCTTTAATCTTGAAAATGGATATTGGAAATATTGTATTTTATCGATATTTAGTAATTTTGGTACAGTGAAACCTCCACAAGCCACCACCTCTCTAAATCGACCATAGGACTTTCAATGGTACTTCGGCGACAAAGAGAGTTGTCATGGTACGATAATTGGCATTGTCATAAAACTGATAAAATCACGTATTTTTCTGATTCTAAACGCGTTTTTACGCTAATTCGATCAGGATTCGGATTCTGTCTTCAATAAAAATAAACTTCGTTTTTTCCTTCATGCAACAATCCAAGTCTTACGTTCGTACCATGTTTCTAAGTAATTAAAAAATCCTAATGAAAAATACGTTGCACTCATCCCCATGTTATTCAAATGGAGATAATTAAAAAAGAAAATATTTTTTAAAATTAGGAAGGTCAATGAAAAAAGACGATTTAGCTCGTGTCAATTTTATCACTCCGAAATTGATCGTGTAATAGTTGCGCTGATAAAATATAACGAGGAAGAAAAATAAAATTTGTGGTGAATGAGTGGAAGGAAATCTTACTCATGTAAAATTAGGATTCGGCCCGCGAAGCCATGATGAAGAAGCAAGTCGAAAATTTTAACACACGAATCCATACATTTTTATGAAAATGTTAGTTGAACTTTTAATATTGAAATGTTAGCCATAAAAAACATTACTTTGATACGAAATTAGCTTGTATGGCACCTCAGAATATATTGGTAACTTTGACTTAAACTCTAATCTAACCCGCAGAAGAATTTGCAGCTTGCGATGAAGCCCGCCGAATGATTTTCAACCGCCAATAGTTATCGGCAAAAATTTCAAAATCGGTCAAAGTATACATCGTCATGGAGATTTTACTGCGTTGTGGAGTTTGCGTGCCCCTCTAAATTTTTCTTTTCGGCTAAAACATTTCATTGCGTTTGTTCAAGCCTCGTTCAACTTCTTAAAGTTTCGTTCTTCGAACACTCGGTTATGAGAATGACGTCAGGAAGGAGTTTTGTTCTTTGTTTTACGAAAGGGGGATAAATGAGCCACAATCATCCGACGAGCGAGGCTTTTAAGCTGATGAGTAACGTCACATGCTTGTCACACGCGAGACACAACAGCACTCCATCATATGTTTCCTTTGCTTCAAGGGAAAGGGAAGGGGAGAATATCCTCGGAGTTAAAAAATGGTTCGTCTTACGTGTCGACACCTTTCGGTCATTCTTCACGTAAAAGTAAAAGCCGACTTTATGATTCGCTCCTCTCGGAGGATAAGATGAAACTGTTACGGATACATTAGTCCAAATTAGCATTCGCGCTCACTTACACGGAGTTTATATTGTGTGAGATTCTTTGCTTGAACAAATTTTTAAATACACAATATGTGGCAGTTTTAATTAGGCGTGGTCAAAGAGAGATAAAACTTCTGATTAGTTAAAGTTTAAACGCATTGAATCATAGTACCTAATCCAAAAACGAATAATTATTTTAAATGATTATTGATGTTATTTATACAGCTAGGAGTGTGAATTTTATTCATGTTTCACTTCTTTACGTACGTTCTTTTCCCACTGATAAAATTAATTTTCACGAGCATGAAAGCCAAATTAAGGTAAAAATTCATGGGTTGGTGGAATGATTATAATTTGTTTGACGTGTTTTTTTAACGTTTATTTTGATTAATTGAAACAGAAAGAGCATAAAAATCTAAGTAAGTCATGGTAAAAATTTCGCCTCGGAATACAGCGCTCGAGGAAGTTATGGTTACGATTTCCAAGGCTTTGTATATTCGACGGTAGATAGCACGACTTGTATGCTAATTATCAATGCTTTACGTACTGCAATGTATTTATTATAAGCATTATTTAATGAAAACCTATACAAAAATATTTCTAGAGAATTTTAAATTATTGTATAGTTTGAGATAAAGATTAGAACGTAAATAATTATACTATGTTAACGACACGGAATAAAATTTTAAAAAGATGTTATTTTTCATGAAGGGACCACCTCGAAAAATATAAGCTCCATCCAATTATTCTAACGTTGAAGTCTTTCTACGCAGCGAAGCGAAATCACCTTGGCGACGAACGAAAACAAACAAAAAAAAAGAAACGCGAACAAAGCGTGAATTATTAAGGTCGCGCTCTTGTTTACACGTTCTAGAAATAGATATTAAAATTCACTCCGGACGCTTTTAATATCTTCACACTTTTTTAAAATTCCTTTTCGTATCTTCGTAAGCGCGAGTTTTCTTTTTTCCTCCTATACAAAAAAAGGTTTCGAAAAAAGAATCCCTTTCAACGTGTGGAAACGTCGCGACTTTCCACCGAATAAGAAAAAAGGACAGTGCATGACAAGGCGAGGAGAAAAGTAAATCTTGGGAATGCGTGCATGTTGCTGTTATTATTATTATTTTTTTATCACCAAGTTCTCGCGCGCTCCTCCACTCCGTTGCATTTTTAACAGCCCATTGTCTTTTCGCTCGTTTTTTTTTTAAGTTCCATATTTATTGCGCGACGTTGCCGCTCTTATTCGTTTAACAGGAGGATGTTGAACTTGGCTGAACTTCTTATGTAAAAAAATTTTCCGTCTTAGTAATCAGGGGATCGTGTTGACATCGTTCCGTGTCGCGCACTCGATAAGGGTCGCTCTCTCTCTTATCTTTCTTTCTTTGTTTTCTTTTCGCTTTATTCGTATAAGCGGATTGTGTTTGTGTTATCGCTTTTCTTGTTTTTTTTCCCTTTTCGTGCATCTACTCCTGTTGGTTCGTTCAACTCTTTGCGCGTTTTATATGTTTCTCTTTCATCTGGTGTGTGTGTTTGATTTTGTTGGTGCGCGAAAATGGTAGTTTTATCTACTGGAGGGTTTTTATATAGCAGATAGATTTAGTATCATGCTAACTTTTGCTTCGTTGGAAACAGTCGTACTCATTTTCGTGGAAGGAATGGGCATTTTGTATTTTTTTTTGTCTCTC
This sequence comes from Uropetala carovei, assembly GCA_036926305.1. NCBI lineage: Eukaryota > Metazoa > Arthropoda > Insecta > Odonata > Petaluridae > Uropetala > Uropetala carovei. Next base: position 2,747,054 of record JAXCHB010000082.1, read on the forward strand.
GTATAATTTTTTAGGTGCGTTTCGCCTCCAGCGTGAGCGGCTATTGTCGTCGGCCTGTCCGTCCGTCCGCCCGTATGTTCGTTATCGTCTTCTACCGAACGGATTTCCATGAAATTTGATATTAAGGACACAATCAAAGATAATAAAAAAATCGCAAAAATGAATCACTTAAGCCAATCTGGGGTACGACTTTACTGCTGACAAAAAATGAACTTTCCATCATATCTCGTAAAGTATTGCTCATATCAAAATATGTTTCAAATAAAACTTGTAGAAATAGTAAAGAACAGTATTTCTTTTTCCATACATTTTTATCGTAGGTGTAGCCGTTATCAATAAAATCAAACAATAATGTCTTAATTCGAGTTGAAAATTTCTTGCATGGTTAAATCTTCATTGTTCCTAACATTATCAATCTCACAAACAAACGTTTAATTGCCCTATGTGTGCATGCTGTTTTATTAAATAGGAAGAAAATGGATTATTTATGAAGAAGAAAAGAACTTTAAAACGCTATTTCCCTTATGTATAGGTGTACATTATTTCTTTCTAATACTCCTTTACACGAAACGCGCCCATTTGCGATACGCTGTACACTTACCTAACTTGTTTTATTATAGTTATCGTTTCTATCACGGCTCCTATACAAGATGTATTTGATTGTACAGTAGTCCCTCGCCAACCGCTGTTTTGAATATCCGCGGCCGTGTCTATTCTTTTACTACTATTACAATTTCTGTTACTGAAAAAGCAACGCAGTAGTTAGTCTTTACGAGGAAGAGAGACATAGGAAATATAATTTTTAGCTCCCTATAGGGAGGAAGTGGAGGTTAGAGAAAAGTTATGGTTGGTTTTACCAGGGTTCTTTGACGCGTGGGCCAGGTGGGCTGAGTCGGCAAGGGTTTCTTTGGACTTCAAACATATTAATTTGTATTTTTATGTGACAAACACGTTCTCTCAGTATATTTGCGATATTTATCTATCTGAAATATAGTTAATCTCAAAGACGATAAATCAACGAAACCATCACTCGTAAATATATCCAAGCACCCCATACATTTTACATCTGGAAGCCTATGCGATTCAAGACAGTGTTTAGAGCAATGATGTTTCCGCTATGTCCTTTCTCCGGCTTGGATTACGTGCACTTTTATTCGCCGAAACCGGAAACATCACTCTTGTAAGCGGAGGCCGTATTATTTACTGCAATTAGGGTGGATATTCAAGTAGGAAGGCCAGACTCGACGAAACTACCCTCTTGCGGCGAGCATCGCAATTCTTATTATTCAGCCGGGGTTTTGGGTTTTTTTTAAAAATTTGTTCCTTAAGTCGGCAAGCGGAGGGGAAAATTTATTTTTCTATGGCATGCAAAGTGAAGTAAATTTTTTTTGTGGAGGGTGCTACGAGGCAAAGTGGATCATTTATTTGTATTAGTTAAATTTATCTATTTATACACAGCCTTCATGCAATTTACTCGATCTTGACGACAATCAGATATAAGAAGCGTTTAAGTTTTTTTTAGCAAATTCAAAAGATCCTATATAATTTTGAGATAACCATCGATTTTTATTATTTTTTCTCACTCAAGAAGCTCGAACACTTGCAAATTTAGTGAAGAAGTTTTAGAAAAATATCTGGTTTAAGCGGGATTCTCACAATCAAGGCCATGAAAATAAATAGATAAAAGTTTCTATAATTAGAAAATAACGTGAGACAAATTTAAGTCTCGAAGAATTTTGTTGTTTTTTCTTAGATGAAAAATAAACACGGTCGAGCTTAATCCTTATAAGGAAACAAATAGAAAACTTTAAAAAGTTCGATTGTTTGTCGTGAAGAATTACTGTTTCGAATTTCACTCATTTCCTTTTTAATAATGATCACGGTTTGTGGCAAGTGTTTCTACGAATTTTCCAATTTCTTTTGCCAAAGTTCTTTTTCAAAAAAACTTCTTTTTCGGCGACTGGTAGAATGCGGATGACTGCGAATGCTCCGCCGCGGGGCAATGCGTTCCATCACGGATGATAAAAGTTGTTTACGAGAAATACCAAATTTTCTTTTTTTCGGAATCGTTTCTGGTGCAAAAAAAATATATTATATGTGTGTGTGTGTGTGTGCGCGTGCGTGTGTGCGTGCGTGCGTGTGTGTGTCATGTCATATATGGGTAGTCCGTCCGTAGACAGGTCCGTGATTATTCATGGTTAAACTTGGTTCTCCATATACTCATATTTTCCGGTCTTCTTCATGTCTTGATAGGTCTCTTTCCCTTTCAATTCGTCTATCAGGTGAAACCTTTTCCTACCTCTTTCTCTTTTTCCGTCCAGTTTTCCTTCCAGCACTTCTTTAATGATGTTCTCTTTTCTCAGTTAATGTCCAATCCTTCCTCTTTCTGATAGTCTGTGTAATCGTTCGCTTCTCTCCTATTATTCGTAGTATTTCCTCGTTTATCATCCCCTCTGGCTATTTTATGTTCAGCATTCTCTCCATGTCCACATTTCGAAGCTTTCCAAGTATTTAATATCATTTTTCCTTAGCGTCCATGTTTCTGCCCGATATAAAGCTATACTCTATCCGTAGTATTTTATGAACTTCTTGCGGATATCCTCCTTTATATTCCCCGTTAGTAGGTGTTTCTTTCTTCTGAAAGCGGCTTTTGCTTTCGTTATACTAGTCCTGATCTCATCGGTACATTTTGCTTCTGTTGTTATGATGCTTCCTAGATATTTGTAATCTGAAACTTGTTCTAATGGATTTCCTCCAATACTTGTATTCAAATTTTCTTCTTCTTTACTTGATATTCGCATGGCCTTGGATTTTTCTCTATTAATTTCCATACCGTATTTTCTACCTGCTATCACTAGTCTATTTATCATTTTCTGGAGTTCATTTTCCTTTCTTGCTAGAAGTACTTGATCATCCGCGTATTTTACTTTTCTGATAATCCTTCCTCCGATTTTGAAATCTCCCGTGCCTTCTAACACTTCCTGCATTAACCTCTCTCCATATATATTGAATAGGATCGGCGATAGACAACAGCCCTGTCTTACTCCTCTACCGATATTGACTCCACTGGTGTCCGCATTGTCCAACCTGACCTTTACAACTTGATTCAGATATAGATTCCTGATCAGTCTCCTGTCTTTCCAGTCTACACCTATATCCTTTAATATCCTCATCAGCAGTACCCAATTTACTCTATCAAAGGCCTTCTGCCAGTCGACGAAATATATGCAGCAATCTTGGCTGTACCCTATTGCCTTTTCTGATATGATTCTCACTACACCGATAGCATCTCTGGTTCCTCGTCATTTTCTGAAGCCGAATTGATCTTCCCCTAGCATTTCTTCGGCCTTTTTCTCTAACCTTTAGTTGAGAATCCTCGTGATGATCTTCGAAGTGTGTGACAGTAGGCTTATCGTTCTGTAGTCTTTTCAGTGCATTGCCTTTAGCTTCTTCTTTAGAGGGATCATTGTTACATCTAAGAAATCCTGAGGCCACTCTCCCGAGTCGTAAATCTTGTTAATTAATTTCGTAATCGCTTTTAGTCCTTCCGATCGCATGACTTTAAGTACCTCTACCGGTATTCCATCGTTGCCTGTAGATTTTCCTTTCTTTAGTTCCAGTATCGCCTTTTCTACTTCGCTTTTCATAATACTTGGTCCCAAGTTGTCTTCTTCAATGCAGTTCTCTTCTTCCAGTTCCATTTGTACCGATCCTGCCTGCTTTTTGTATAGTTCCTTAATGTATTCTTCCCATACCTGTGCTACATCCTTTGGTTCTGCGACTATTTCTCCATTCTCATCCATTTTCTCCAGCATTTCCTTAGTGATCCATGGTTTTCTGATTTTCTTCTCTCGTTTCCCAATCTCTTTATTCAAGTTATCTTTGATACTGGCTTTCACTTCCTCCTATTCTGTATCCACGGTCTTCGGTTTGTTTTCCAAATTTCTACGGCGATCTTCCAACTTCGTGCTGAATGCTTCTTACTTTTCTTTCGGTTTTTCTAGATGCCAAGTCTGTCTATCTCTTCTCGTTTTCCCTATTTGTTTAAGCTTTGTAGTTGCATCGACTATTATTAGAAAGATGTGATCTGAATCAATATCTGCTCCTGGTAATGTCTTATGCTGTTCCTGAATCTTTGTTTTACTAGGATGTAATCTATTTGGCATCTCATTCTATCTCCCGGGCTTTTCCATGTGTATATATATATACATATATATATATATATATATATATATATATATATATATATAGTTTTTTCGTGTAATTTTGATTGGTATAATGTGTCAGGTGATAAATCACGCGACTAATATTGTTAATTCGTTTTTAATTAATAATTTGTTTTAATTTACATGATTAAAATTCGTCGTTCTGTTTGCATTGAAAAATGCGTAAATGTCACCGAAGTTTATTGCAGGACGGTGAAAGGTGATTTACAAAAAAAGAATATATGGCTTTGTTGACCTTTACTAAACAACCCGCTTTGCATACGTATGTCCTTCATTTTTGGTACTGTCAGAACGAATTAAAAAGTAACCCATAAAACAAAAATGGAAAAATGAGTAATGAACGATATTGACCATTTTACAACCTTTTAACTTTTTCCTTTTCGCTTTACCGCCATCGAAACGTTTCGATCCTTATTTTTAGGGAAAAAACTCCAAAAAAAGAAGTCTCGTTTTTTTAGTTTTGTGAGTATAACCGTGTGTTTGATAATTATATTCGAAGGGAAAGTTTTCACACAATTCCTCCGCATTCAAAAGTTTTTCAATCGGATATTCGTTTTCCAAAGGGAAAAGGTTGCTTCGCGCCTGCGCACTCGCTCCATATGTGCAATGAATAGAGCGTCTACCCGCGTGCTTGACAAGCGTAACGCGAAAAAATTATAAAAGACTCGAAGATATGTTTCGGGTCGGAGAGACGTGAAAAGTCGTATAAAATTAAAAACGAGCGGTTTTTAGATGTGCGATTTTTATATAAAAAGGTCTTGGAACACGGATTCGCCTTTTTATCTCTCGAGTTAAAAATTTTACCATGGAGATTATTCATCCTTCACAATTTTTCCCAATTAAAAACACGGTCTCTTGAGTATGCAGTTGGGAGTTTTCAGTGGGCTGGAGGGGTGAAAACCTCGTTGGAACACATGTATTATGTAAAATGTGCCATAAAACTTAATTCGAAAATAAGATCCCTGATGGTAAGAAATTAAATTAAACCGTAAGAGCTTCTGGGTAAAATGCGCAAGACTTACCTAATTTTCCGCGATGAATGGACGAAAAATAATCTGCCGTATAAAGTTCGTGCATAAAAATGCGTTCTAATTCGCTAAGTTATTCATAAAAAGGTGCGAAAAAAAGTTCCTCTCGCGCGAACATAATTGTATTGTAAAACTCCGTGAAGTTTTTTTTTTTAAGCTTCACTCATTTTATTTTTTTAGTCGAAATTTTATATTACTTTACTAAAATACCACGAAATGAAGTTGTTGACGCCCGTTATTCTACTCTTGATGGAATAATAAATGCGTATCGCGAGAGAACTCGATTGTATTGCCACAGAAATCCCGGCCGAAAAAGTTTCAGCAAAGCTAATTGAAATTCGAATGTATTTTTAAATTCCGCTTGTTTGACTACGGAGATTAAGACTACGGAAACCTGAGAGAAAATCCAAAAAAAAAAGAGAAGCCTCTTTGGAAACACGAGGAATTCAATTCTTTTGTCCGTCGCTAAACCGGGGCAAGAGCTTTCTGCTCCGTTTGCCGAGCGACGATACAACAATTGACTCGTCTCGCGGGAGAAACAGCGCAACAACGCACTTTGGAAACGAGTTTTTAAAACATTGCATTCCCGGAGAGCGGCCCTTCGCTGGAGCGTAAGGGAATTAAAGGGGGAAGGAATTAAGGGAGAAAAAAATCGAGCATCGGGTGAGCGGCTTAGGAACTCTTGTGTGTGTGGGGGGGGTGGGGGGGGGGGGGGTTGATGGCGCGAAAAAGAAAAAAAACAACGACCGAGCGTATGAAGGAATGTCGGGTGGAATGAGTGGGGGAAGTGAACAGATGCTCGAGAATCAGGTGAGCTTTGAAAGAAGTTGAACGTTTTTTTTTTTTTAAAGAATCGCTTCCACATCCTGGAGAGCGATCGACGGGATGTATAGATATATATATATATATATATATATATATATATATATATATATATATATATATATATATATATAAGACTAGCAAAAAAATGAGGAAGGTGCATGACTTATGCATGACGTCCTCGCGAACGCATAAGATTTAGGGCACGCGGTGAACAACTAATTTATACCGTGGATGTGTTCTAATATTTTACGCAGCTGCTATATTAGGATTGGACCGTGTTTTTTTTTTTTTAAATGGTTATCTTATTCGAAAACCGATATTTTGGACAATATTTATCTAAGCCTTGCCTGGATCTGTAGCTGGAAATGAAAAAATATATCCAGATATCAGAACCACGCTAACTCAAATCATGTGCGTGATAGCACTGCACCAAATGCACGAGTATTTTAAATGGATAATAAACCGTATGTTTTGGAAGGGTTTATTTAATATATTTCGCAACTTTTTAAGGCTAATTGAAAATGTTTTATGAGAAATATATTAGAGTTTTGGCTGCATCATATTATAATGTAGTAAAGAGTATAAACATTCCGCGCGTCTGTATATTTTCCTTTATTTTTTTAGTCGATTTTTTTATAGATTTCGCCAGATAAAGTCTATTTGACGCCTTTGATGGCTAACACTCATAATCTTGCATTACCGTACCATTCTGTTGATTTTTTATAATCTCTTTACGTAGTTTAGTGGATAAACGATTGACTTAGAACGTTTTATTCGCCGTGAAATTCATTGCTCAACGCTGACCCATCTGCCTTTTCGTTCTGCACGGTGGCTGACGCCTTCAAATCGCTTGAAAATGTTAGTTATAAAAACTTCTGAGCATCGATTACTCTTTCTCGTGGAATAATTTTAAATGCCCTAATATTTTTGTCCAGTTGTTACCGTAATCAAGATCAAATCCTCGAATCAATCTTTATTGGCCTCTATGGTCACGAAAGGATTGAATTAGTGGGACATGTGCTAGAAGACGAAGTGCGGTCAGTAACCCATTTCTTATACAAGAGACTTTTATTGATCGCGAACCTCTCTCCGTTACAATGCGCACCACCTGATTTCGATCTAATGTAAGCTTTGATTTTTTTTCAGTGGAAATGAATGGCGGGCATAAAACATACATTTTATGTAAGCTTTGTATAATCCAGTCACGTAAACGAAGAAATGTGTACGAAATACGAGCGTAATTATATACATATATACTGTAATTTGTATTGTAGGATTAACAAACATTACGCCCGGAGCTAGTTTCGCCTCCGGACATATTCGTTTTTTTCCCTAAGATTTAACGTTCGATTTTACGACGACGTGGGGCATTTTCCCCGACCTTTTAAAGAAGCAGGATGTAAAAAAAATCAAATTTCGATAAGCGTTGGCTGAATATAAAAATGAAACTCCCGGATATTGCAAACGTTCTGAAAGGTAAGTGGATTAATAAATAAAACATTTTTAACAGGGCGCAAGCACATCCATAGAGGTATGTTTAACTTCTCCGTGCATCACCTCTTTCTTCCCGTCCGTCTTCCCTGTTCCTCTCTCAGTTAATATCTTTTACTCCTTTATATCCCTTCCTCTCTCTTTTCCTATCCTCCCTTTTTCCTTTCTCTCCTGTTTCTTCTGCGCTCTTCTCTCTCTCATCCCTCTTTCTTCATTCTTCTTCGCTCTCTCTCGTTCCTCTTCCTGCTCTTATTCTCTTTCATATTTCCTTTTATCTCTCTCTCGTTCCTCTTCCTGCTCTTATTCTCTTTCATATTTCCTTTTATCTCTCTCTCTCCATCCCTCTCCCTTTCTATCCTCCTTTTTCCCCTTTCTCTTCTCTCTCTCCGTTTCTCCTGCGCTTTTTTCTCTCTCTCATCTCTCTTCATTCTCTCTTGTTCCTCTTCCTTTTTTTACTTTCTCCATACGTAGTAATGGGAAAGTTTTGTATTCATGAAAAAAATCGACTTCGAGATTTCAACGGAAATACACGTTTTGAGGTCCTTGGAACACGTTTAGACTATTTTCGGAATGATGTCTGTGTGGATGTGTGTGTATGTGATTGTGGGCGCTCTAACTCAAAAAGTACTTGCCATATCGTTACCAAACTTCTTATATAACACTTTGGTATGGGCACAAAGAACTGATTAGTTTTTGGACAATAACGGTTAACCGAAAGTCGAGGTTTATTCGAAACCCGATTCGGTTTTTGCGATATTTCTCCGATAATACGTCATTATTGTATACATTAACCATTACAAAAAATGTAGAAAATATAATTTCCTACAACTTTTATTTTAAACAATTTTCCATAGCAGTTATTGTTTAGGAATTATAAATAAAAAATAATCGGTTTTTTTCGGTTTTCGTCAAATATCTCCTTAAAAACGTCGTAATTGGTAATCTCCGTGAGGACCAAAGTTGTAGAGAATAATATTTCTTCCAAGTTTTGTTTGAAACAAATTTTCGTAGAACCATCCATTTCGGAGATATTTTGCTTTTTCTTAATTTCCAATATACAGCGCCACCACCATGTAGCGGTGAATTCTGTAAACATATTCAAAATATACCTACCTAATTTACGGCAATAAGGACGACTGTATTCTTTTACGAGACGAAATAATAATTTTTCCTCATAATGCTATTCATAATAATGTAAATATCTATACCCCAAATATGGAAAAAATCATGTGTTGGCCACATCAGATTTTTTCTCTTCCCCCCTTTATCTCTTTCTCTCTCATTCTCCTCTCTCTCTCTTTATCCCTCCCTCTCTCTCTCTTTAAATGTAAGAATGGACTATATGATCTCAATTTCTCCCTCAATAAAGTCGATTGTCTGTCTCTTGTTACTCCCTTTATCCTCTTTATCCCTCCCCCTTTCTCCTATCTTTATCCCTCCCTCTCTTTTTCCTCTCTATCTCACTTTCACCCTTTCTCTCCTCCCTCTCATTCCCTTTTTAACTCAATTTCTCTCCCTCTTTCTCCTCCCTTCTTGTCCTCCGTTACCTCTGTACTATTGCTCATTATCTCTCATTCACCTCCCTTCATCAGCCTTTAACCATCTATCTCCCTCCCTCCCTCTATCCATCACCTCTTTCCCTCACGGTACAAACGCTCGTTCAAACGTTGCTCCACTTATTTCCCCGCTCACCGCCTATCTAGGCCAATGGCGATATCGAGTCGGTCGAAGGTGTGTGTGTGTGTGCGTGTTGTGTATAAGAGAGTGTAGAGGTGGTACGAGAGAGGCAAAGGGTGTTTGGAGTGAGAGAGAGAGAGGTAGGTCTGCTAAACACGTTTTGATATCGACACGCCCGTGCCTACAGTGATGCTCGAGATCTCTCTCGCGTCGATTGATCAGCCATGCAAAAGTTTTATTTTTTTCTCCTTTTTCTCTGGGATTTTTACGAGTTTTACCCGAGTGCCGGAAGAAGGGCGAAGCTTTTAGGCGGAGGAGATTGGATTTTTTTCGATCTGCTTTTTTTTACTCACTCCATTTATTTCGTGTGTTCGCCTTTTTTTGTTAATCCGGCGATGCAGTTAGATGGATCCATTTCTCGTCGCCACGAATTCTTAGTATTTTCGGGAGGTTCAGAGGAATGGAAATTTTGAATACCGGATGGAGACGTCACGCTCTCGTAAGAGCATCGCCATTTTTTTCATTTTTTATGCGAATTAATTTTTGTGCATTCAGTTTTTCTGGAACGTTTACCGTCGAGTAAGCTAAACCTTAAAATGCAATCCGAGTTTAATATTAGGATTAAAATTGGCATCTGTTTCAGAAAATGTTAGGATTTCCTCGTTTTATTCGTACTTAGAGCTATCCGTTTAGCATCAGAACTATACCTTTTCTGCATCACTGTCGTGTTTGAATTATATCAAACTGTTCTGAGGTTTCCTTATTAAACTGGTGCTGTATTTGCGACATAAGTACTTTTCTAATAAATCTATCAAACAACAACAGCTTACGCTTCCATTTTAAAAAAGGAAGTGCTGAGAAAATACTGTAGCAGCGCTTTGTTGTTGTGACTGTTCGCAGTTATTCTTGGCCTTACTTTCTTATTGGCTTAAAAATTTTACGAAATGAATCTCTGGGAATTAAGTATTTTTAATCGAGAAAGAGGTAGGAAAAGGTTTCAGCTGATGGACGACTTGAAAAGCGAAAGGGAGCTATCGTGACATTGAAGAAGACTGCGGAAAATGAGTATGTGTAGAATGATTAATCACGGACCCGTCTACGGGCAGACTACTTATGATGATGAATCGATGTAGCGAGGCAATACTTGGTGGAACTCGATTGGAAATACATTCGTATAAAAATACGAAATTTTGAAAACTGTGGAAATTGTAAGTTTTTTGTTATATAATTTTTTATTTTTATGCAGATAACTTCAAACATTTTTAATTTTATGGAAAACAATGCTTAAACGACAAATTCTTATCCCTTAATATATTCAGTTATCCATCTGACTGTGTCTTCAAATATCGTTAGTATATATTTAAGATAAACGACTCCTAAAAGAAATCAAATGGGTAATTATGGTCGCCGACGATTTTGGGTCGTCCATCAACACGTTCCCTTTCAAACGAATGAAGTTATCTTTTTTTCCGATTTGTGTCTGTCGCTTCTCTTTCTCTATGGGCTTTGAAGCAATTTTCTTTATGGTTTATTGTCCTTGGCCTATTATTTAGATGATCTCAAAACTGGCGCCGAAGATGAAGAAAGTTTTCCCAAGAGGAAATGTTTTCGTCGTCGATAATTAAATGTATGTTTGCGTCTTAAGATTGTTCTCTTTGTCTTTCGAATCGACAGTGAATGGGATTGGGTCATGGGCGGTGACTCAGTCACAGTTTGCGCGTTTTTTTTCGCAATATTGAAATTTCAAAACTGGAAGCATTTCGGTGCCACGTCATTAGGTAACTGGAAATTTTAATCGTTTCATTTATTCCGCCACTGATTGATCATGATTAGGCTAAGGTGTTACTCGACTAGAAATATTTTGTTTTTTATGAATGTCCTGTGGATTATACTTAATAAGTCAGGATTTTGAATTTTAACAAGTATTCAACACCTAAATGCTGCTCAAGATTTTCGCAAATCGAAGATTAATATAAAGTGTTATTAATATTTTTAACACGTGAACTATTATGATGCATAGAAACAATTAAATATCTTTGACAGATCTCTCTCCATTACCCGTAAAAAGGCTGGTAACCAGATTTGTGTTATGGCTACAAAGCCGCCGTTTACAGTGGCAATTCACCGATAGCGGCTTATAAATTAGTCTATTATCAGTGAAACATATTGCATGTATCTCAAGTTTCAAAAATTAAAAGAAGTATCTTCAACAGCGAGAGAGAGAGGGGTTATGAAAAACCAGATGCACAATTCGGCTACAGCGCAGCCTACATCAGTGGCGATTTATCCAAAATAGATTTTTTAAATGCACATCTGGTATTTCATGACCCCGTTAAAGCTATCGGAGTTAAGACAAGTTCTTCATTTGAGAGTTTTTCATATTTTATTTTCTAGCGAATTAATACTGGACATAGTTTGCCAATTTGATTTCAGCCATTAGGCCAACTCAACTCTCTTTCGTATTAATAATATCGCCGCAGTAACCAACTTAATGGTTTACTTAAAAAAAGTTTCCAGTTTCCAACCAGTATAACATCCTTAGAGTACTACGATGCTCCTTTCATCGGATAATTTCATACTTTAGACCTTAGACCTACCCAGTGTCTCACGCCATTATTTCACGGAAACGATACTCCCTATAAACCATGGCCGCAAACTTTCGACTCGGTTTTTTGTATGTGGAACGCCGCGTTTTCGTGCCGCGGTGTCTGCAGAGCGAGCGTCCCTCCTTCGCTCGCTCTAATCCCCATCGCGTTGAGATGATCGTAACCCGAGGTGTAGGCTAGGCGGCCCACAACCTCACAAAGCGAACAGTAGGGCAACCTTGCGTAAAGGTGCTCGGCGGAACCGCATTCACCTTGAAACCGAGTATCGACTTTCTGTATCCAAGAGCGATTTTTATCGAGACTTTATAAAGAGAGGAAGGTTTTAGAGATGGTGGAGTTGGTGGTTGGCCTGAATTACGAGATTGAAAAAGTGAGTCATCGCTGACGCTTAGTGTCGACCTTTTGTGAGCGGTTCGACCATTCGCTAATTTTTTTACCCCCCCTCCCCCCCAGGATCTCTTTTTTTCTCTGTCGTTCGCGTAAAGCGCGAAATTTTGTGTGTTCCGGTCCGATTGAAATCGCCGGTCGAAAAGGAAAATTTTTTGTTTTTCGCTGCGCGTAGTCGAGCTCTGCGAATTTTGGTCGTGTTTTGCGTCGTTTCTGTAAAAAGGCTGCGCCGGAATTTTTTTTTTTTTGCCCGAGGGAGCGTGAAATTTTGTGTGAATGTTCTGAAAGTATAGGTTGGAAACACATGAAATGTTTATGGTAAAAATAGAAAACTTTCGCCTTTGTCATCGTTATACAGTGCTTAGATGTCTTAAAAATTCGTCACGGTCGACGGTGTGCTAGGCTCGATACAGAAATACAACACACAATCACAGTACATCTCGTTTAATGTGTTAACACAGGTCTAGGTTTAACTGATAAAATTAAACGACTGATAATAATAATAATAAAAGCTGACGTTCTTATAGGAAATTTTATTTTGGATTTCCGAGTTTGTTTAAAATAACCAGTGGAAAAAGTGTATGTGTAAAAATATTTTCTGCTTATTTTTAATTTCTTCTCTTTTAATCTTCGAATATAATAAGCGAAGAATAGAATATTATCAGTCAAATTATCCTATAAAGTCGACTTATGAGAATTCGTTCCGCAAGTAAATACCTTCGCGGGATTTCTTGTAATTGGTTGGAAATTGTAGGATCTATTTCAGAGTCGTAGATACAATATAATATATACGTTCCCCTTTACCAAGTCGATCGCTTTTACCAAGCTTGATCTTTTAATATTTAACGATTCACCTCACGTTTTTCAATTTTTTTAAGAGCGGTATCCTGAGCATCCTAACAAGTGGGAGAGCTAAGCTAGTTTCATCTCCCGTCTTCAAGCCTTTTTGTGTACGTACTTTTCCCTTCCCTAACAGATCCAATCGAATTTCCCCGGGCTGCTCGCACAAAACCCTTCAAAGCAAACAACCCGGTTGTTGTGTGTGTGTGAGGGAGGGGAGGAGGGGGGGATGATCCAACCTTTCCCCACGAATAAAAAAATAAAGAGGCAAGGTAAATCCCGTACCCACTGTTTAACTAGTTTTACTGCCGTTGCGTGATGGTCTATAAATACGCGACGGTCCCTTTTCGGAGAAACGGCGGTCGTTAGGTTGAAGGTTCTTGGGAAAACAACAGGAGAATAGGAAGCGCAAACGTACAGCCTAGAGAACAACGGTAGAACCGCCATTAAAGATCTCCGTGAGCAACCGACGATCGTCAGCAAGGGCGTGCATAACTCAGCTGTAGGAATGGACCGTTTTAAATTCACTTTGGTTTATAAGGAGAAGGTTGGATAGAGATGGCAGCGGTAGGGACTCCCAGGAAGTCGGTCTTTCCCTGCTTAAACTCTCCCTATCGGAGTATCTTTCCTCACCGTGGTTGGGTTATACCTCTCTTCCTACCGGACACTATTGTTATTTCTACCTTTCTCCCTCTCTCCCTCTCTCGAGTGGCGCCATATTGAGGAAACTTTCAGGATTTACGATCGGAGCTTGGTGAGAAAGCAACAAGGATCGGTAATAGCTCGGATGAGAGCACGATCTCGCTCCTTTGCCTCATCATTCTCTTAACTCTCTCTCTCTCTCCTTAATTTTTCTGGCTATCGCTTCCATCTCTCTTTATTCCTCCCGCCCCGGATTTTCTGCCTTTTAGTGACTGTTCCCTCCGGAAAAAATGTTCCTTAAGACGAGATTCTCTTAATTCTTACTGATTTAAGGAATGCATTTACGCCACGGAAGTAAATATTAATTTCGGTCAAATCTTAAGTACTCGTATCCCTCGAGATTCCATAGTTGTCGGTTATAAGTCGTAGCGGAGTTTGAAATTGACATTTTCACTTCATGGTGCCGTGATCGCTTATTACCACTGTTATCGTTACGATTTTTGTGTGTATTTATACTTATTAAATATGAGTCACTAACTTACTTTTTGCAAATTATAATTTAAAGTGCCGCATCTTTCGAAATTTGAGAGTTTTCAGACGTCACTGGCACAACTTTAATTGTTACGGTTTTGGCTTAACAATGAATTTTAAAAACAAGCATCCGTGTTAGTAATCAAACTGATTAAAGGACTTCCTTAATTAGATTTGGATCATAAGTTTCAAGGGTCTCAAACACGTGGCATGAGGGCCTCACGCGGTCTGCCAGATACCGAAATTGGGTCTTCTCATTACTTTGATTCTAATTTGAGAAGGTGAAATAGAAATCGTGGAAGAGATAATGGGGGTATTGCAAAGAGAAACGAGGCAATGCTATATTTTTTCATGTTTGGGAATTATTATTATGAGCCGGTTATGTCCCACTGCTGGGCAAAGGCCTCCCCTAATTCCTTCCATCTTTTTCTGTTTGTAATGGTTTCCGTCCATGTTCTTCCCGCATATGCTTTGAGTTCATACCTCCATCTTCTTCTTTGGCGTCCTCTATTTCTCGCATTTTCATATAAGTCTGATCCATCTATTATCAGATCGACACACGTACATGTGTATACTGCCCATATTAACATACGGCTCCCAAGTATGGTCACTTACCTAAAAAGAAGAAAATAAACTTAGAATATGTCAAAGATCAATGAAGAGAAGTCTTTTGGGTTTAACCAGAAAAGACCGTGGGAAAAATTAGATCATTAGAGAAAGAACTAAAATCAAAGACGTAGTTCAAGAGGTAAAAAAAGTTGAAACGGTCTTGGGCAGGACAGGTGTTTCGATATGATTTTTGGGGATAATTTTTTTAAATTTAACCCTTGTAGACCTGAATTGTAGTTTGGCAAATACTTAACTTTTTTTACGACCTGCTGATTCCCTCTTACACAGTGGGTATCTAAGCGTTTGTGCAATGAATACCTGGCCAGTTTCAAAAGTTTAGGTAGAAAGGTGACTTCCACATCACATACTTATTATGTTTTTTAAACTTGCAAGTATAAAAGTGGCTATATAAATTCCTTAGGCGCACATAGACAGTGTAATTAATCGTGCGCAGTTCGTTGGAAATATTGTTTAGTACAATTTTTTCACAGAATAATGGAAATTATATCATGTACACGATCGAGTACGCCAGTTCTGAAAGGGTTAATAAAACATTTCGAGTGGCGTGCTTCTTAAATTTCAACAATTATTAAAGTCGTTACTATTGTGGCACGTCATCTATTTTGCCCTCTCGTAATTTCAGTCTGACTGGATGAGAGACAAAGTAGTTACCTATCATTTTGATTTTTAACGAAAGGTAAGAGACACGGGAGGTTGGGTTGGTTCTGCAGTAAAGGGTTCGGCAAACACTGCCGCATGCCACTTAAAACAAGTCCCCCACCTTTTTAAAAAAAATTGAAGGAGCCTACCTTCCCCTTTCGATTTTCCCGATGACGAAGCGACATCCAAGGGTTGAAGTGCAGTGGTCTTTGATGACATCCTCTCTCGAACGCACCCCATCGTCGTGGCGCATCTCGTTCCGAAGAGGTTTTTTTTTAAATTAGGTCTTGGAAGATTATTTCATTTTTTTTTCGAGATCGTTCCGAATCGCTCCGAAAATCTCCTCTCCATGGCAGCCGAACGCTCACGCACTAATTCCTGTCATTATGTCTTCTTTTATCCGATTTTAGAAGTTAATATATATATATATATATATATATATATATATATATATATATATATATATATATATATATAAATACTTAAGGAAAAGGAAAGGTAATAATAAGGGTAGCAACAAGGTGTTGGAGGAAGCCCAGTGGACACTTACCTAGAATGAAGAACCGCTGGGGATGCTGAGGACACACGAAAAACACAAAAGAACAAAAACTACACAAAAATGGAGCTTTCGGGCTGATGCCCTTCTTCAGCGACGGAGAAACATTTTCGTGTGTCCTCAGCACCCCCAGCGGCTCTTCATTCTAGGTAAGTGTCCACTGGGCTTCCTCCAACACCTTGTTGCTACCCTTATATATATATATATATATATATAGAATAGGACGATTGAAGAAAGGTTTGATTTGTGCGATGACATTAATCTCCTTATCAGGATTTACGAATCTGTCTGCTTTTCTGCCTGTTTCGCAATTACGTCATTGAAAAATATAACAATTACAAATTTTTAGGGAAACAATATCGTGTTTTTGAGATTTCATGGAGTAAATTGTTTTGTTGAGTAAACTACGAGCATCGCTAAGATTGTAGAGATATCACAAATTCGTCTTTCCCCGCAATATGATTTATAAAAATTGCGTCTGTGTCTCATAACCTACAGGACAAAGTTCTAGCGCCGTTGAGAGCTACTGGTATTTGTATTAATCTCGGAATCACAGGTTTTTTGGTGCATTGAGTAATTCACTTAAGACATTTCATGATCTTTGCCGTGTTGTGTCGTTCGCTGGTCTAAACTAGCAAGTTATATTTGTCGGAATCTTTATGATGCATTTTTAGCCCCCACGAGATTTCCTATTTTAGCCGTAAAATTGAAGAAAATTTCTACTTACCAGATGGACATCGGTTTCCGGTTTACCCTTACGTCTATTTGGCGAGCAGCAAAATAAATTATATATTTGTTCGTCTAAAAATATTATCCAAGACGGCACAATGTTAAAATTGCCGTGGAATATATAACAGTAATCAGCAACGGTAACCCGCGAGGTTCCTTTTCTTTGGAGCTCAACCGTCGAATAGACATCAAATCCATTCAGTTTTGCTTCGTCAATCGGTCGGCAAATAATATCGCATAATTTCCGCCATTGTCGTTCCTCATCCGACCGAAGAAGGGAGGAAAAAAATCCACTCCTCCTTTATCGATGTGTGTCATCTCATCGTGGGCCCTTTCCTCATTCTCATACCTCTCGGCCAATTCGTGAAACCACAACTAACGAAACAATCAATACAGTTCGGCGATCCCAAAAAAAAAAAAATAGAAAAACGCGAGGCGATTCACAGGGACGGTGCCCTCTCCACCTACCACCCCCCAACTCCTTATTCCACTCCATTTAAAGACATGTACAGGAATCTCCCGTTTCAACGACATCGGATTTATGAACTTTCTATCTCAGGTACAAGAATTCTTACAGCACAAATTTCGTTTACGAACTCCGAAACTCGATCTTATGAACTTTAACGCGTCTTAATTAAAATGGACAAGAATGTAATAAGTATTTCCAGAAATCTGTGTATTTAGCATATATCGTACATATATTATACAGTAAGGAACGGTATTTGTATATATTTTCTGTGATATTTCAGTAGAGCTCTCGTTGTATTTTCTTGTTGAACTATCTTATTGTAAAATGCTTGATTTGATATTTATCGTGGAGAACTTTCATTTTGACGTGCAGTGGATGCCTATTACGTCTGAGAATTTTCAGAAGAGATTTGCATTTTAAATAAGTTCCGTGTCCGGTGAACTGCACTACACCGTTCAAGTTACAGCGACCAAATTTTGAGGGATTGTTCGTGGTCATAAGTTCTTCCCTCGGTTGAAATTTAGAGACTCCAGGGGTAGCCTAAGAGGTGTGGTTGGTGAGGGGGCACAATGAACAATAAAACATTTAATTGGTAAACTACTTCTACACCGTTAAAGCGACCAAATTTTCAGGATAGTTTCGGTGGGCGAAAGTCACGAATCCTATTGATTTAAGTATAATTTATAAAAGTTTGTAAATTTTCATGAGCCATTTATTTTTAAGATAAAAAATAGATTTCGTGGTATTATAACGTACAATTGTATTGTTCTTTAAAAAACGCCCTTAATATCTGACTCATCAGTTTCATTCCTTACTTGTTTTTACCCATATGCGATATAGCAACGCTTTTAATGGCGTTTTTCTTCCAATCGCTAAATCGATACTTTTATTTCTTATCATCTTTGCACTCTAAAAACTGTTCTCGATAGTTAAAGAGGTTTATTTATGTGTAGAATGAAAACAGAAATGTATCATTAATTCTACGTTGTATAAAAAAACGTTGAAAAGTTTGCAAATTTTAACTGTTTGGGGGCGTTGATGGGTTAATCCTGTTTATGTGGGTAAATTGGCTGTCGATTTACGAACCGCTTTTCACGTCGTTCGTAAATCGGGATATCGCGGTATCTCTCGCTCCGAGCCGTTTCTCATCGAAGCAAAGACGTCTTTATAGACAGCTGGGAGAATTTCTTTTCGGACCCTCGGGGCGTTCATCTCTCTTTCTTCCTCCGCTAAGAAAGTTTGATGGAGTCGAACGGTGGTAAAGGAGGCTTTTCAAAAAGAGAGAGAGAGAGAGACACTCTTTGCTGTGAGATTTCTACCTGACCTGCTTACGCTCGTCCCCGAGGGCGGCAGAGATGGCGAGAGGGGAGGAAAAAGAGAGTGAGAGGGAAGGAGAGAGAGAGAGAGAGGTAAAGAAAAGAGGAGAGCGGTTTAGGTTGTCGACCTTCTCCGAGATATGCTCTTTCGATTCCCTTCTCGCGGACTCGCCATTGCCAGGACCCGACTCGGCTTATTGGCTCGAATCCACGGGCTACGTTCGCTCTTCGATCGTCTTTTTTTTTATACTACACCTCGATGCACTTTTTTTATGTATTTTTTTTTCTTCTTCTTCTTCGAGAGCGGTGTTATTTAGTCCCTCGGATTGTCGATCTCGGTTTCCTACCTCCCGCGGAGCGATTTCGTGATTTATTTGCGAAACAAACGTGAAAAAAAAAAGGTGCCCGCGACGTCTTTCTCACGGTTTTGCATGCTAATTTCGTTTATTTTCTTTTTTTTTTGGTCGAATCGAAAGGTATTTTTCGTAGTTATCGACGACGACGATCGTATGGTATCGGGTCGCGGTGGATAAATCTGGGGGAGTTGTAGGCGTGGCAACGGTCGTGATATCATTTGCTGGTGCGCCGAAGAAAGTTCTGGAAAGGTTCTCTACGTAGTGTTTGCTGTAAGTGGATTATAGTCTTTCGCAAAGCTGATGGTTATCGGTCAAGCGCAACGGAATACGATTTTTAGCAATATTTATTAGCCTATCCTCTGTATTAATCTCGAGTATAAAACTTCGAGACGTGCGAAAGAATTATAACATCATATTAATTCTATTAATTATATTATAATTCCCGAACGATATATTTCCGAAATTTTATATTTACATATTTCGGCATTTTGAAGTTTATAAGGCTACCTTTTTTAAAATAATATTTGCCGTGTCGTAAAATGAGTAGTTTTGCCGTGTTTTCTTCCTTGATATTTCATCCCGAAAATAAAACATCGCGCTCATCTACTGCAGTGGTCCTCAAAACTCTCAACTGTCGCAGCCCCCTTGAATGTTACGCGACACTCATTGAATTGAAAATACTGAAAATAATAAACTTCAATACAAATTTCTTTATTTTATATAACTGTTAATAATTTTTATCACATCGTATTTCCTGGGGGGCCGCGGCCCGCAGTTTGAGAAACGCTGTTCTAATGGATAGAATCTTAGTTTATAATCGAGATAGTCCCAATGGTCAAATAATAGTTGGGAAAAACCATTCGCTAATTTCGTCAACCAATAAATGAAATATTGGAGTGACTTTCAGGAGTCGGGATTGATTTGTACTTCAGAAGAGCCCCTTCCCAATAATCTGCTATCGGTGAATCACCGCCGAGGACTATAGTTTGCTGGAGGAAGTGCGCTTTTGCTTTCTCGACCGTTTTGTGGCCATCGGGACCTATCTTTATTATTATCGATATTTACGGTAGAAAGAAGAAAGTTTTTTAATTTTCGGTTACAAAATATTTTGCGGGTAATGCACGAAAAAAGTAAGAAATCGTCGCGAGCGTATATTTTAACGTATCGAGAGTGTTTTTTCCTTCAGCTGACGAGCTTATCTATCGTAGGTTCAATGGTGAACACAAAGAGGGGAGGGATGTAATGGGGAATTCATGTTTTTATATTATTGGCATTCTAGGAATATTTAGCAAATATTCAACCAATGTATAATATATACTGTATATTTCTTATAATCTTATTCTTTTACATACAGTCGAACTTCTATAACTCGTAAGTCTATAACTCGAAGTGAATTCATAATACATAACAAAATCTTTTCCATGTCATATTTCTTCTATAAGTCGAATATATTTTTGTTTCCTTTGAGATTCGACTTATAGAAGTTCCACTGTAAATATGCCAGTAAAAATATTTGTTTTCTTGTCACCCTCTCCCCTAAGCTATGCAGCTAGATCCGCCTCTGTGTAGGTTATGTTCCGATACGTCATCCGGACGTGTCATGTCTTCCATTTTTACTCGTACCACTGAGGGAGATTGCGAGTCTTTCACTCGCTTCTCCATTGCACTTTCTCTCTCGAAGCACATAAAAATTCCTCTTTTTTTAAGAGAGGGAGAGAGAGAGAGTAGGGATTGGTTAGGGAGAGGGGAGGGGGAGAGAGAGAGGGCTTCTTTTCGTAGGAATCTTTTTATTCTTCTTTAAACTGCCCTTTTAGGATGCGTCCACTATTGTTTTTTTTTTAAAAAAGGCGGATGCATCGGTTAGGAAGAGTCCGTCCTCCTAGGGTTGACAACCCCGTATGGGGCTGTGTCTTTTGGCTCTTTTGCGCTCACGGTCAACCCCTTTTTGCGCGAGCTTTTGTCTTCCATTCTCAGAGTAACGGGATTCGTGTTTGTCTGTCAAGCTCCACCCTCGCTTCAAAAGCTGCCTTCACCGCTCTCACCCACTCCCTTCTCTCTTCCTCCCTCTCTCCCTCCCTTACGTCTCTCCCTCCCTTACGCTTCTCCCCCTCTCTCTCGTCTTCCCTGCCCCGTTCGGATTCTCGTAGAGCGAATTCTTTCCCAAAAAAAATAAGAACGTCTGCTGTATCGAGGGAAAACGGTACCTACGATAATTGCCTCATCGGATCGGAATTTGACATTTTTTTATGTATACGAACGTATCGAGGGATTCCGTAGCCGGTGTGTGCCAGAAAGTCTCCTTCTGACTTCCTGAGGGGAGTGACGGGAATTATCTGTCTGTCGATGGGTGTTTTGTCTGAGCCGACCCCAAGAGTTAAGCCAGCGGATGTGTCATACGGGTTTTAAAAGCGATATGTTTTTTTTTCAAAGCCTCTGTGTTATTTACGGGAACAGAATTAAAACGGAATTTAAAAAAATGATGTCGAGTATTTTTTTTTAGCGATGTGCATGTCTCGGTGTCAAGTGTTCTATACTCTAAAAAGTAGTTAACTAAGGTGTAATAGGTGTATCTGTATAATCCGACTCATTAAAAGAATATACCTTCTAATATGAAAGTCGTGAATTTATCGCACGGTTTTTTCGTAACGTTTTCCGTGTCGCTGAATTTGAGTATACGTAAAACGGAAATTTTGTTTGTCATACTATCGAACGAGGCTCGACCATGCTATTTAATAGCTACGTTTATCATTGTATATTTAATGACATAAAAACCAAACAATGTTCGGTAAAAATTCTGCAGAGGTCGGTAAATCAACCAACGTTGTAGACTGAATGGGAGTGTGTTTTATTTCTTTTAGTCAGATCCTTTTTCTAGTCCGTAGGAAATGAATTGGACTTTGTTTTTGAAAAATCTTCCGTAATTTTTACACACAGCAGACGTATCGTTTGACAAAGAGCATTACGGATGTAGCAGAAAGAGATACAACGGGACCATATGAAACGTAATTATTTTTCGAATGAAGAGAAACGAACATAGCCGGTGTACTCGAGATGTATTATTTTTTAATCCAAAGAGACAGCGAGAGCTCGACGAGCTGCTTTGACTTGAACGCCCGGAATCCGTCGAGGCGCCTTCAATTATCCGCCAAGCGTCGAAAGCGTTTGAGAATTTAAAAAAAAATAATACGCGACGGATTGAAGCTTCCTTGTCTTGTGACCGCTAGCGCGTATGAAGGCGGATGCGTCTTCTAAAGCAAAGCGTATAGACAAAGGGGAAAGGTAAAATGAATTAATTAATTGTGTCTCATTTCGAGTTCTCCTATGACTTGGTCGTTAATGACGCCTGTATTTTTCGGGGCGGATGAATCACGTCTGCGCGAATAAAAAAGTGACTCGAAGGAATTTGAAGACATGACGTTCTACTTGAATTCATGCTGTTGTAAATGTTTCCGTAATGTGTCGTATTTGCGAAATGTTTTAATATTTATTATCACCCTAGGTAATTGGGATAGTGTTGTTGCTTTATATAGGATGTTTCCATTCGCTAGGCGGAACCATTCGTTTGACGTTCGTTATTTTACGTATACAATTTGAAGTTTTATATAATAAATCTTATTTCTCAATGCGAAATTTTGTATGCCTTGCTTCGCTGCATTAAAAAGGCTTTTTCGAACCAGTGTTTTATGGCTATTGACCGTCTCTTATGGAGCTCCTTTATGAAAACAACTGAATAGTAATTATTACTGCGTATGCATACGAACTTCGAGTTTACAGCAGGACATCCCTAACTCCAAACTATTTATACATACGCAGACCGAGTAGCGGCCCGATATATTTTGTTGTTACGTGCAAGTATCTATTCAGACTACTCTCTTACTTTAGAAAGGTTTTGCTAAAATAATTTTCGTTTATTTATCGAAACAATGACGAAGGAATACTTAAACCAATAGCATCGATATGATCATGCCAGACCGTTTGTCCGACAACGTTCACCTACACCTGTCCCTCGCTCTGCACTGTGCATAAGGCTCCCGGTAAAGACCGTTTAAAACGAAACCGTGTAAATTGGGATAGGTTTTACCGAAGGAGCACGTGAGTTTACATTCGAGGACCGGTTTGAGGTCGACAGGCGACAAGTTTGTTAAATATCGCCTTTCTTATAAACTCCTGAGTCGAACTATGATGCTTATGAACTTACGATATTTAAAGGTTGGGTGGCCGTTTAAAATCCGTGCTAAAGCGAAATAGACGGCCGTGCAATTCAAGGTGCTTTTCAAAAATAAATCCGTGCTAAACTTGTCGGTCTAACCTGAGCAATTCAAATAATCTATGGATAGACCGTAGGGAGAGCTCTCCCAAGACTCGCCGCTACTTTCGTGCCGGCTATGTCCAGGCTCGTAAAACTATTATTCCAGTTGAGGAGATAAAAACCCTGTTTCGTGTAAAGCACTATATAGGCGTCTTCTTGACGCGTTCTTTTAAGATTTCACCCGTCGGGGATCGTATGATGAGTCGGCGGAAAAAAAAAGAAGGCGTTAAGGCGTCTCTACGTGAAACGAGTCTTAATTATGGGAAGTGTTGTCCTTCGCTCCTGTGTGGTGTGGGTCACTGGGACAGGAAGAGGACGAACAACGAGGGAATCAGCCTAGTCGCGCTAGTTTTTTTTTTTAATGCCTTATTTCGAGCGTCCATTGTTAACGACTCTCGGGAAGGCCATCTGGACACGAATCGACCATCGGATTCTTCGTTTGAAAAGTGAACTCACGTCGCCTAGGACATATGTGAAGCGTAGGAATTAGATCTTGGCGCGGGGACTGCTGTCGGTGCGATGGGAAATCTTGGGGAATAGTCTGCGGAAGGAGAACTCGGAAGATATTCTTCATAATGTTTTCCACCTTGTAGGGAGGTGGGAATATTCCGTCAGAACGGTGTATCGAACGCTTTTGAGTTGTAACCGAGTTAGGATCTTTTGTTTAGCACGGGAAGCGTTATTTTTTTTGGGTTAATCCGTATCGCATGAATTATGACCCAAATACGTATGTAATTGTTCGAAAGGCTTCCTTTTGTGAGCCGTGAGTATTTCGCTCCACCGACATACACGCTCGCAAACATGTTTTTAGCCTTTTAGGTGTTATTGTTACTTATCGAAACATGTTTTATATCGACCTGTCACGGTTTTTTTCTTAAGAAATCTTACGCATTTTTTTTTCACTCGGTAAAGGCTGTTGGATATTTTTACTATTATTCTTTACGACAAATTTGCTGTTTAAAAATTTCGTTTCGTTTTAATATTATGCGTCAAATAGTTGATTCATGCCACTCGATATCTTTTTAATATTATTAATTATCATTAATTACAATTTTTCGTCGATTCTGTGCTCGATAAATC
Source organism: Uropetala carovei (assembly GCA_036926305.1). Classification (NCBI taxonomy): domain Eukaryota; kingdom Metazoa; phylum Arthropoda; class Insecta; order Odonata; family Petaluridae; genus Uropetala; species Uropetala carovei. The sequence continues at coordinate 2,771,391 of JAXCHB010000082.1, forward strand.
GGTGTTCATGCGGTTCTAATGTATGGATACAGAGGTGTAAAGTTCTTGAAATTACCATGTCAAGCGCCAGATGTACATATGAGAATATCGTTATAGAAATTTCAAATGACTCTCTTCCTGGGTTGGTTTATTTCATCACTCCTGTCACTTACGATGTTTGTGATTGTGTATTTTCTTTTTTAATTAGATTAATGGAACCATCTTGCTGTATCAATCTAAAGACCAATTTTTCGTACAATTCTTGAACTTTACCGAAGGAAAATTAAAAAAATTCTCACGATTAAGTATTGGCTTTCTTACATTTCAATATTTTGCCCCTTTCCCTGTATGCCTTTCGGTAATTCGATAGATTAACATTTGAAAACTTTCCGGGACGAAGCATTTCTAACACTTTCTCTAAATAGCGTCAAAAGAAAACTCATTGAGAATGTTATCCGTAACTTATAATTTTTCGTTTTTTTCCAAAACTGACTTCACATTCCTTAAGGTTGGCATTTCCCTCTACGAGAAAATCAGATAAGTGCGTCTTTCTTTTTTTAAAGTTTCATCTCAAACATTTCCTTGTGAACCTCTAATTAGCGCCTTTCCATCGTTCGTGTTTGGTTTTCCCAAAAGTTTTGTCGGCTCTTTAAAACTTGAGATTAAAAAAAGTGCAAAAGTCACGGAAATGGGAAAAGTTCAGATTCCGTGTGGGATCAATCGAAAGTGTTTTCCTCGGAGAATTTCAGAAACGTAATACCTATCCTCGAAAAGCAATCTTGAGGTAATTTGCAAGATCTAACCGCTGAAGCGTGTCTGATAAAACTTAACAAATGAAAACCGAACGGAAGTTTACTTTAAAATGTATCACACAAAAAAGTAAACTTCCACGCGATTTGATCGGCGAATTACAAACTTCAAACTACAGGCTTTGCAACACGGACGATTCGGGGGCAATTTTAAGAAATTCGTCGGAAGAGAAGTTGTTTCGTGATCTCGCTCACGCTGGAATCGAACGACGAATCGTAATTTCCCTCAAAAGTTTAATGATTTCTAACGTGCTAAGAAAAACGCGGTAAAAAAAACCGCGGAAAGAGATGGTTTTTTAAAACAATTTTCTCCAGCCAAGTTTTAAACAATTTCGAATTAGACTATCCGCAGTTTTTTTAACGCTGGTATTAAGCTCCCTCTGGGGAAGTTACAAGTGGCTTTAATTTCCGAATTAAAATGTTCAGCCATGCTCGCGAACGAATGCGAAGGAGACGCACGTCTCGCTCACTCGCGCTCTCGTTTTTGTCTTTTTTTTTTTACGGACCATTGAGACGGAAAAGAGGTCATTTTAATGTGTGGAGCGTTCGTCGCGGAAAATGACGCGTCCGAAATGCACGAAACGAAGGCGAGTTTCTCACTTAGGGTAATTAATCGCCCGGCACGTGATTCAGAATGACGTGAGATTTTTTTCTCTCTTGACGTCTGTCCGCACTCTCGGAGCACGTTTACTTCTCGTGCTAATTTTAGGCGTGTAAAAAAATAATTGACGTGAGCCATTCAGTATGGCGGAGTATGTTGTAAATTTCTAAAGTTTTCCCTCTCCGCGTTTATTTTTTAACGGGTTTTTCTGCTCTGATTCCTTCGTGGTCTTCTTGTCATTTGCTGTAAACGTTACTGTAGCGTTTCGAGTAGTGGCGAATTTGCGTGTGTTATTGTTTCTGCCCTTACGCTCGAGTTTTAGTATAAAATTTAAACTTTGGGCTCCGCCCCTGGCCACTCCGCGGCCCAACTCCGTGATATTGGCGGCAGCGCCGCCAAATGGGGTGGCTGCGCCTTTGCCCCTGGCTGCTCCGCGGCCCAACCTTGTTAGTTTGGTGACAGCGCCACCAAATTTCGATACTTAAACGAAAGTTCGAAACGAATAACGCTATCCTTTAATCTGTTTGAATGTTTAATTGACACTAATTGAAGAACAATGTGGTCGCCTTGTACGAAAAATCCACAAAATTTCGAAAACAAATGAGTATTTCTGAAAGCTTCGACCGTGTAACATGTAAACATTGCAAGAATAAGAGACTACACATTTTTAACCGTATAATAAAACAAAAATGATGAAAATCGATCCATATTTAGGTATTTTGATGAATGAAGGAACAAACTTTGCCCCCTGAAAAATCGAAAATCCCGTGTAAACATATGGAAAAGTGTAATTGTCTCCTGGATACGACCCCGGGACACTTCAGCGAACGAAAATAGTTTTCCAGGGACCTCCTGGATAGTAGAATTAAAACGCCGTTTACCGCATATCTATACGACGAACGGTTCTCGAGAAATATGCTGTCCGGAATGCTTCACGTACGGAATTATGGCGGAATATTCGTTTTTTTTTCATATTAGGTTAGATATTTAAAAAATAGGTTATAGCAAGTTATTTATCGTCATATACCGCTTTGCTATTTATACTGCTACACTCGCCCAGTATGTAATATCAATCCGTGTTATGTGAAACTGGCTGGAGGCATTGGATGTACATACTGTTCAAATATTTTCTATTATATAAATTTATAAACGAAGCACTAGGGAACTCCAAATGTCTGTCTCGATCGGTGTTTTTGATTCCCTCATCCGACCAAACCGTGCTAATTCGCGTGTATGGATCATTGGCATAAATAAACATGTCATCATTCCATAATTAAGAAATCTCCTAAGAAAACAATGCTCGATCTAGTTACTTTCCTTTTTCGTATCATTCTTTTCCATCGCATTTTCATTAATACTTTCGATTATTTTACTCTATCCATCCGTTATATTTTCTACATTTTTTCTAAGTCAGCTGTTGGAACTTGATTTCAGGGATGACCTAAAAAAATTTCTTTACTCTCAAAGAAAATGGATTGAGGAAGGATAGCCGGCGGTTTGGAGTGGGTTAAGGTGAAGGGGATAACCTACGCCGGAAGTGGGCAATGCGTTAGTCGAGGAGGTCATGTGGAGGGACACCCTTCTTAACTCTCCAATTTCGGGGTGCCTGCCGATAGAGGGATAGGGGAAAGGAGGATGAGATATTAGGCGGGCCGCAGGATAGGAAACTTCTTGTGTCTCTCCGGTGACTTTAAGTGTTTAATTGATGAATGGGTTCGAGACACCGTTGGGTCTCCGCCAAGTTTGCGTGTGGGTCCCCGTTGGATTGTTCGAGACAAAAGCCCGCACGTCGTCGGTTCGTTGGCGCTGTTTCCGCGAACAAATAAACGCTGAAATGCGGGTGGAAAGGGCGTCGCGCTAGATCGAATTAGAGTAATACCCCGCGATACGTCGGAGATGCGTTCCTGAAAAATGCGACTTATATCGAAACGACGTACAGCGAAACAAAGATTCCCATAAGAACTTTGATTACAGTTAGGGGTTACGTTCCTGGTGGATATTTTGTGACACATTTCTTTACCAAATAATACATATCAAGACAGTACATACTATGTTACCACTATGTGTTTACCGCTTACTGCTGCTAGGGTTTAATGCTATATCGTAATGCATTATCACTACATTACGTTTTCTTTCTTACTGCTACGTCACAAAATTTTCGATTTTTATAACGGGAAACTGTTTTTAATTCGCTATCGAGTGTTATCGCTCTCTCAGCAACCTAAATATACGACAAAAATCTTTCAGACGGAATGCCTGTAACAGGGCCCGTCGTTAGCCACGTTGGAGGCTTGTTTTCATTCGAAGCTGATGTTTTACGATCTTCCTTCTTTCTCCCCTTACGGGATACTTTTTTATGAAAATTATTTTATAATTGTGCAGGTAGAAATATATTAAAGATCTGGATAGTGCGTTTCAGTAAATACGCAAAAATCCCCGCGTTAGACATTCCGATCCTGTAAATCAGTGATTCCCAACCTTATCTACAGGGCGGGTTTTCTATTGGCGGTTGAAAATCACTCGGTGGGCCGCATCGCAAGCTGCAAATTCTTCTGCGGGTTGGATTAGAGTTTAAATCGAAGTTACCAATATATTCTGAGGTGCCATACAAGGTAATTTCCTATCAAAGTAATGTTTTTTATGGCTAACATTTCAATATTAAAAGTTCATCCGAGGTGCCATAGAAACTTAATTCGTATCAAAGTAATGTTTTTTATGGCTAACTTTTCAATATTAATATTCAACTAACAACATTTTCATAAAAATTATGGATTCGTGTGTTAAAATTTTCGATTTGCTTTTTCATCATGGCTTCGCGGGCCGCATCCTAATTTTACATGAGTAGATTTCTTTCCACTCATTCACCCCAAATTTTATTTTTCTTCCTCGTTTTATTTTATCAGTGCAACTATTACACGATCAGTTTCGGAGTGATAAAATGGACACTCATAACACGAGCTAAAGATATTCGACTTTGTGAAAAGAAGCGTACAATTTTCAAAGCGAAGTCGTCTTCTTTCATGCCGAATTCATTGACCTTTCTAATTTTAAAAAATATTTTCTTTTTTAATTTTCTCCATTTGAATAACATGGGGACGAGTGCAGCGTATTTTTCATTAGGATTTTTTAATTACTTAGAAACATCGTACGAACGTGAGACTTGGATTGTTGCATGAAGGAAAAAACAAAGTTAATTTTCATTGAAGATAGAATCCGAATCCTGATCGAATTAGCGTAAAAACGCGCTTAGAATCAGAAAAGTAGGTGATTTTATCAGTTTTATGACAATGCCAATTATCGTATAAGCTACCATGACAACTCTCATTGTCGCCGAAGTACCATTGAAAGTCCTATGGTCGAGTTAGAGAGGTGGTAGCCTGTTGAGGTTTCACTGTACCAGAATTACTAAATATCGATAAAATACAATATTTCAATTATCCATTTTCAGGATAAAGTCGAGGAGATATTTATTTACTGGGAAGGCATGCGGTTAAATAATAATTAATCAAAAAAATGTGCTGAAACGTTGGTAAAAATGTTTTCACACTTGTGAAGTATATATACATCGGATCTTGTGCGATAATTGGTCTGGAGCATGTGGCTCCTCCGTCCTGACCGACCCGAGGCGAAAAGATCGGGTCAAGGGCAAGCATCCCCGAGGCACAATGGACGAGAGCACGACAATGGCTAAAACCGGCCGAGCTCGGCCAAGCCAACCTGAGCGGCTCTCTGGCGATATAACCCAATGGCAAAGATCCCCGAGGGCCGGTCCGGACGGAGAAAGACCACATTTTTAGGTATTTTTAAAAATTTTGAAGATATCATCACGAAACTTCGAGGAGATATTTATTTACTGGGAGGGCATGCGGTTAACGTAATAATCAATCAGAAAAATCTTCCCAAGGAGATACCAGAACAGATTTTTGAGTATTTTTAAAAACTTTACGTTTAATTACAGTTTTCGTTTTGAAGATATCGTCACGGAAACTTCCATTACCTGAGTAATACCTGAAAAATGCGACTTATAACGAAACAACGTATACCAAGCAAGAATTGCCATAAGGACTATGATAAAAGTTATCCTGGCGGATATTTTGTGACACATTTGTTTCCCAAATAATACATATCAATACAGTACATGTATGTTACCACTATGTGTTTACCACTCATTGCTACTAGGGCAGGGGTCGGCAACCTTTTTACAAGAGGAACCATTTTTTCAAATTTTATATAGAATCCAACATGAGCCGCAGAGCATGTATAATGAAAAAAAAAACGTATTAAATACTGTCAAGTCATATTAAATAACTTCTATTTATTTAAAAGCTGCACACATATATCCATACAATAATGTTTTGGAGATAATTCTTAGAAAGAACTTGAGAAAGAAAAGAATATTTTACATAAGTTTATAGTATTCAATAAAAATATTACTAACAATAAGTATTCAAACGGAGCAAATAAAGAGATTCTTCGAGAAAACGAATCTAGGACTATAGATGAAAATGAGAAAGTTGAAAATGAATTTTTTTACTCAACAGCCCATACTGGATCCTTATATTGAAAACGATTATATTATTATCAATTGGGACAGTCATTGTCGTCTGGTTCGCTTTAAGCGGGAGAGTGGGCGTCGGGAGCTGCAAGTAATACCTTAAAGAGCCGCATGCGGCGGTTTAATATACGTTTAATCGTAGCAACGAGTAACCTATTGAAATAATAAATTCAGAAATCGCCGAAAAAAATTGTCTATAGTGTGATGGAGCACAAAAATTGTTTCTTTACTTACACATACACTGATGCGCACTTTAAGAGTACTTTTCAAGCAGATTTCGCAATCCAAATTATATATCCAATATATCATGAGATATCAACGCAAACGTAAACACACAAAATGTTAGACAGAACTGTTCACAAAGCTCTCTTATAGCTGACTGTTGCTCAGAAATAGGTTTTTACACATCGTCATTAAAATTGGGACATTCCATTTTATCCCCTGTGTATCTTGTGAACCACCTAACCCATCGTGATCTCTCAAACACATGGCCAGCAAATGTTTATTCTGAGTATGATTTTACACGAATTGATAAACTCGAAATTAAATTAATTCGTACAAATAATAATAAACATGGAATTAAAAGCCGAGTGGAAGGTTTTTATTGTTATAGTTATAATTTATGTTCCGCAATTGGAATTTGTGAAATTTTGTTTTTAGTATTTCACAAACGACGTATATGCGAAGCGACACAACTTATAACGAAACATGTTCCTAAATTGATTGGCGTCGTATATGCGAAACAACGTGTAGCGGGTTTCTGCTCGAAGGCGGGAGAAAATTTCCATATTCCGACACTTCTTCGTGACTCGACTTCTAAAGAAAGTGTTTTTATTTATTTTCATCACAGATGAGGAGATATGACGTAAATATTTTGTTTTCTAACAATTTCTCAATGTCGAAAGGTGATTTTCATTGTGTGAATATGATAACAAAGGACCACTCCGTGACGTTTTATTACATTACTGCAATAATAACTCACCATATGAAGGGTAACATTAAAAATTATAACATACTGACTTGGTTAATTAATAACAAAACAATACAGGTTGCATAGCAACTCATGCTAGATTAAGCGTTAAAATAACAAAAAATATGCACTTTTACGTATTTTTTTTACATTTTAAAGGGCAAGATACAGTAAATAAAATAATTTAGAATTTTGTTCGTCTTTTAGTTTTTGTTTGTAGCTTCTAAGTTAATGTTTAGGTATTTTAATGAACAAAAAAGAAAAAATGTCTGCACGGTCAAAATCGTTTTGCCCCGTACTTTTAAATGGCAATACGATAGGATATCTGGAGTCGAACCTAGGACACTTTATGTAGAAGTAATAACATTTTATAGTAGTTAATGTGGTCATCTAAGAACACACAAAATTTCAAATCTCTAGCTGCTTCCAGTGCTGAGATATTGAAAGATTCTAAGAGCGTTATACACAGAAAGAATACACAGGAAGAAAGAAAGAGAATTGGAAAAATATATGAAAGATTTATTTTTAAAATCTCACGTGCGTGTCTTTCGCTTTACTTCTAAGAAATGGTTCAAGATGAACCTATCCGCATATATGTGCCTGATCAAGGGAAGGTGACAATATTTTTCTTGACAGAAAGTTTAAAAAATATGCACGCATCTCCATTTCCGTCCGAATCAAGGCGAAATATTTCTACAGAAAAATAAAGATCGATCAAACACCTTTAAAAATAAGTTCTTTAGGACAGGTTCATGAACGAAAGTTTAACGAAAAAGGACTGCAGTTACGAGAGACATATAATTCGCTTTGACGCTCAACGAAAAATATTCCTTGCCTCCCACTTAAATCCTTATACTCTGTGTGAAGATTAAGCTCAATTCTTTCCTCTCGGCAACACATTTGGGTAATAGCTCTCCACCAAAAGCGCTTTATAATTCGTTTCTCCTCCTCTACCGCACACACTTGCTCCAACGTGCTCGTTAAAAGTCATTTCTTGATTTATTTTCCTCCCAACAGATGGATCTGTACTCGAACTAACGAGACAAAAATTACCGTCTAGAGAACACCTCCGCGCAACCTCACTCAGCGCTAACATCTTCCGCGGTCTCAGAATAACCCAGCGGGACCGTTATTTTGGAACAGAGAAAGGGGCTTTACCTTAAACGAACCTCTCAATTAGGCGAGGGGGTTAAAGTTGTCCGGGATAGTTCGTTGTGTACCCGGAGAGGACAGGGAAAGGAGAACTTTGAACACGACCGCCCATTTCCAATTCGCATGAGAATTCCTTAATTTTCCCCTTGCACTGTTACCCTGTGGCTTGATTTTTCATAAGACAAGTGTGGGTCTCTGCCAAACACTAGCCTTTGTTTCGGTGATTTATCCAATCTGCAGCCAAACGTAAGGGTTAATTGTTTATATTTTTGATGCTAGATGACATTGTGGCAATCATGTTTGTGTGGTCTGAATTCATTGGCTTTTTTTCCCTAATCAACTGTTTATTCCCGTCTAAAAACAAGTAGTTCGGGTAAGATTGTCTCTGTGTGTGTGTGTCTTCTGACCAGTATTTATCATATTTAGTCAGTTGTCTTTTTGGTGTACATTTACTTGGATTAACACCAAAGGCAGCTCATATTAAAAAATTAATGCCGTGGCGTAATGGTGCGGGTGCTGGCCTGCTACGCTTAGCAAACTCGGTGCGAACCGGATTGCGTGGTTATATGGAGAACACGCAAATCAGCGCCCCGTCCTTCGTAAGGGACGTAAAGCTGTTTGTCCCCTTGGTGTTTCTCGTTACGAGTAGGCTAATGCCGACACCGCGTTTTTCTTCTCCCTTGCTTTGTGATTTAGACTGAGAAGTCCTCTAGCGCTGGAGTCGTTTGAAGTCTCTAAGTCCCCCAATTGGGTTATTTGACACGTGATCGTTTATGGACCTATTTAGACGACTGTTAGTTAATTAACAAATTAATTGTTAATGAAGAATTTAACTCATTAAATTTCTTAATAATTGTACATCGATATTTTTCTTTATGGTTAACCTCAAGAAAATTATTAATCATAAAGTACATACACAAAGATTAAGCATTGAGGAATTGCATAATATTATAATTTGTTGTTATTTTCATTTGATCAGTATCTTATAAACAAGGTCCTCCGACACGTCTCTTTGTCGCTCTCTACTCTGGAATCCCAAGCCAGACCAAACCGCGTTGTAACGAAACCCGCGTTATAAGAATCCGTGTTATAGGGAGAACCAGGTGCGAAACGCGCATTGAAAGCAGCATCATAAAAGCACGCAGTAGTCCTCAAGAAAAAATAATAATAAGCGGCGTTGCATTGTGTACGCGTTTAAAAAAAATGAAAGGGAAGGTATCGAGCGTAAGATTAAGGACGTTCCAGGTCCGGTCCAGCATCCCGGTTTTTAAAGGACGCGACACACTTAAATACGACCGCGCGATGAGTATAAAAAAATATATGCACCACTCTCTTCTTCGCCTTCTCCAACGGAGGAACACACACACACACACACACACATGCAGCACGTTGCAGAGAATTTTTTTTAAATGGCCATCTCTCGGGTCATTTCGAGAACGGCCCCCCTACTTTCACGCGAGAAATAAAAGGTGGAGAAAGGCCTACCGTAACCGGCGTGTTCTCTCTCGGACTCCTCTTCCGAACGAAAGTTTTCGGCCCGGAGGCGGATGAAAATCTTCGCAAGGCCGCATTATTATGTTTGATTTACTGTTATACAGCGAGCGGGTCGCTCGCCCGTCTACCTTTTATAAATGGGGTGGTTTTGCGTGTGAAGAGAGCTGACGTGTGCGCGGAGGCCACGGAAGAAAAACACGATAGTGGTTTCCATGACCTATTATACGTGCGCTGAAATGGATATCCCGTTTTGCGAACCGATAGCTATGAATCAAAACGTGTATGTATTATATGTGTGTGTGTTTGTTTTTTTGTGCATACACAAATACGTTACGGTAAAATTTTTAAACTGTCGAATTTTTAAGAAAGTTGGTTAATAAAAAACCGGTGCTTTTTTGTGACGGTACGCGCCGGTATGGCGGACCGGCGCCTTTTTTTTTCAGAGCGGTGTTGACCCACGTCTAATTTCGGTACATTTTCATTTTTTCATTTTTTTTAAACTTAAAATAATAAACGGCTTCTATGAATGTTAAATATTTTGACTTTTATTATCAATTTTTAATAACAAAGTTCATCACAAATTCAATAGAGAAGGGGTAGAGGTGGAGGGGGTATGTTTTTTTACAAAAAATGCACCGATAAAAGCTATCAAAGAAATAAAAATCAATTTTTATTTATCAGTTGAGTAGGTAATATATATCGTTGTCGTATGGCCTAGTTTGGCAGAGGTTGACAACGCCATCTTGAACGCAATGCGCCAACATTGTAATACTTAATCGAATTCAGATTAAAACTCTTTTAAAAATTCATGTGTATCTATCGTGTCTCTGAAATATCGTGCCATATATGTCCCTGTACCAACTTCTGGCACGCGTGCCATAGGTTGCCGACCTCGGGCCTAGTGTATAATTTAGTAAGCGCTCTCTATATATTTACTAGTTAAAGTTGTGTAGCACCTTTGATTGTTACGTCATTTTTCTGTGCGACGTTCTTTCGTGTTATGTTGTACATGCTGTTAAAGTTCGAGGTCATTTTTTCTTCAGGTGTTTCTTCGCATAGAAACCGACATTTCGTGCAACCGAGGGTTGGGAATACGACCAAAAAACTTTGTCATCTCGAACCATTTATGTTCGGTTCGATAATTTCAATCGGAATTATGCGATTTATCAAGAAAAAAATATTAGATCGCGTAAAAAACTGTCTCGAGGGCCGAGAATTCCTCAGATCCTGCTGAGAAGACTACCAACTCTCAACATATTATTTAACAATAAACACGTGTCGAAAATCGAAAAATTAAGTAATGATCTCAAGTGTCTCCAATAAGCATAACACGGAGATACTGAAGCAAGTGCTAAAATTTTCAATTTAAAAAATATTTTGGTGGATCGTTTCTAATATTGTCTCCTCTCCCTGTTACTAGATGGAGTCGGCGTCGAACGAACGATTCGAACGAAATAAAAAAATACACTGCACTTCCTCCATCATTGCCGCCACTTCCTCTTAAAGAGCGGAGTGTAGGATAACAATGGATCCGGAGATGCGTTGTCACGGAAATGACACAATGATATTTCGCGTCGCAACCCCGCAGCGCCATCTGCGCGTTGAAAGGCGGAAGCGCGAATGGTTTCTGGCGTGTCGCGTGTTTTCCCTCTCCGCAAAACGAGAAATTTGAATCGGAAATTTTTAAAGTGTCCATTAAAGACACTCGAGGCTTTTTCATTACCAGGATATCTCGTGCTTTAACTTGGGAGAATTACGGTCGGCTGTTAACAGGTGTCGACGAAACAACTCGGAACGATTAGATAAATGTATTGTCGTGATGGTATTTTTGGATTGTTTCGCTTGCGTATACTGTTTTAGAAACTAAATCCGAAAGAATGTTTTTTCAATGTTTTAATATACGTCAAAATACATAGGATAGTTAGTAAGCGAATTGTTGTACGCTCGCACTTAGAACTGCGCGGTTTTGACTTAACGCGGTTTTCCTTTTGGAGATCTAGGTCCAATTGCGCTACGACCATAATTTTCGCTTTAGTGCAGTTTTGAAACGGTTTCCGGGCATTAAAAAGCAAAAAAATATATACAGTCGAACTTGTATAAGTCGGACGTCTATAACTCGAGTTTTCCATAATTCGAAGTGAATTAATTTTACCGGACAAAATGATTTTCGTGTTATATTTCTTCTATAACTCGAATTTTCTATAAGTCGAATATTTTTTGTTTCCCTTGTGGTTCGACTTAAAAATAAGTTCCACTGTATTTCGCTTCGTCACGGAGGTAATGAGAAATGATAAAAGGAACCTCACTTTGCACGGTTTCGCTTTGCACGATATTTTCCAAAAACGCAGTTGTAGCGTTATAAAGCGAGGGATTTGCATATTTTACATTCGTGTGATCCAAGTTTGAAATGGATGCAGTTTTTAATAAAGCTAATTTCACGTAAGAAGTAATGTTATATTTTCGTCGACATGTTAACGAATGGCGCACATTTAAAGTGAACAGACTTTTTGAAAATGTTTTATTTCTAACAACTTCGTCGCCGAAAGCACTGGTTAAAACTCGTAAATAAGACGTTCACGATCAATAGGCTAACATTATCCCATAGCGGAAATTATAAGGCGTTCGCGCATAGTCAGCATTTAATAACAGACTATTGTTTTTCTTTCATCTAGGAAGATTAAATGTTCGCATTCATTCTTGTCGTATAATTAGAGTGGGAGATTTGATGGCAAAGAGCGGGATTTCCACGCTCGTTTTTTATGCTTTATTAAGGTTGCTAGGGAGGGGCCAGTGCACGCTTGCCAACAAATGCAGTTTCCTCTCGCACTAGTTTTTATCTATCAGATGGGCGAGATATTTATGTAAATCGAAAGTTGCTTTTTATTTTATTTTGTAATTTTCGCCAATAATGATGTTTTTAAAAACTTTTCCTCTTGAGGTTTTATTCCTTAAATGAGGAAAAAATGATAAACCTGAAAAAGAGTGGATATATGAGAAGCTGCGATTGTTTTAAAGGTTAACTTAAAAAATTGGATAATTGTGTTATTATTGTAATTATATTTGTGATTACCGTTGAAGATAAAAGAAGATTAACGCGAAATAACGTCACGTAGTTTTGTTTTGCTGTTTAAGTCACTTATAAGAATTTCTTCTTTTTATGTTGTAAAATTTTGTGTTTAGTATTCCATACTTCCGTATAAGGCTTGCTTTCAACATCTGTCACGACTCGCGAGATAGGGAAAGGAACTAATCGACGTTGATAACGTAAGGGATTTGGCAACATCGCAACATCCATATCTCTGTATTTTTTATTGTTGATTTTTTTAATCGGTCGTATTTTTCCTCTTTCTTCTGGAAACTCGTATCACGGTCTGCACATCGCTTTCTAGGAAGTGGATTTGTCGTAATCATCGCAAAAATTCGTGTTTTTAAAAAATTTACTCTAGCAACAGCACATTTTGAAATAAGGTGATAAAAGGAAGATATATAATATATTTTTAAAACACCGTCATTTATTCCTTGAAATAAATTTCGAGATTATTTTAATTCGTAGAATTTCTTTATATAGATTGCGCTGCAGTTTATCCTAAAAATAGCTCTGTCTCATGTTAGTTCACTGCGTTTTTTCTTTAAAAATTACAAAAAAATGTTTCATTTCTGAAAATGTTATGAATAACTGTCATATATTTTTACGATTTAGGCTTTATTATTCTCAAATATGCGCGACTTTAATCATCAAATGGATTAATAAAACGCATTGCCGGATTTCATGCATTATCCCTTTCTCAAAGGGTAAAGGATAAAAAAACATGCATAAATGCAACTCTGCTTTCTCAAGTAAAAAAAATTATTGCGCTATTTTAATTAAGTTAAATTGGATAAACTACTATCCATTGAGGATCGTGTATGTTCACTTTATTGTTTTTTCTAGAGCATTCTGTTTCATTTTTGATCAGCGTGTATGATATCTGCTTTTACGAAACTCTAATCGCCTTGGGATTTTCCCATTTAAGCTAAGTACGTAAAAGGGTTATTCCGTAAACATAAACGTGAATTTTCCGTATTAAATTTTGGTTAATACTTTTTTTTGCATAGGAAAAGATATAGATTAGAACATCTACGACGATTCACATGATGTTTCCTTCACAGAATTAAAGAATCGCTCGTGGCCGAACCCTCATAAGTTTTATAATGTTTGAGTGAGCCCTATCTTTTCGTTCTCGGCGTCGTTTTCCAAGTAATCCCACATGAGCCGCGAGATTATTTAATGGCGGATGGAAAGAGTGTATTTGCCCTCGCCCACATTTCACATCTGTTCTTTTTCGCGGAAGAACAGCTTTAACGACCTATATTTAACAATTAAGTTTCTCGGAAAACGTATTCTTTTAAGTTTTCTATTTTCTCTTCCACTTTTCTTCCAAAGTGGGCTATTCTTTCTATTTTTGTTTCCTTCCCAAGAGAATTCCCATTGTCCCTTACACTTTCGTGGATGCGATAATCTTCTTTTGCTTTCATCGCATGTCAATTTTTATTGCGGTCCAGCTGTTTCGAACTTAAAGAACACGTTTATGAGATTTTTAAAAATATGTGTGTTATTAATATTTCGGTTACAAAACTTGCGAGAACCTAACACATGGAGATTTCGTGGGTGGGTGTCTCCCTCATCTCAAGTTATAAGGAGGGTTGATTTCATTTATTACACCTCATTGGAATTCTGGGATAATTTCAAAAAAATTTAGTTCCAAAATTGAATTTCAGTTTCAGAACACGGGGATTATCATTTTTCAGAATCCTTAGATTTTTTTTGTTTGATAGAGATTATCCTGGTAGTAACTGCGGAAGCGTGTTAACCTGACAGTAGTGGTGCTAGCATAACATTTTCAGTGATGGCGTGGGGTAAATAATTACCTCAGAATTTTCTTGGAAGTTTTACTCGTGAACAACTGATAATTTTTCTCCGGAAAGTTTTACATGCGTGTTAAATAAAACAGCAACCGAATGGAAATTACGTTGATCTAAAATGCTACTCTTTAGTTATAATAATAATAATTTATTAAACAAACAGGATATCCCCAGTTACATGTGTTATAATATCATGTAATGCCAACTTGATAGTTGAGATAATATTTTACCTCGCGTCACCACTTCCGGGTTAAATACTCATTACAATCATCAAAACAATGGTATATATGTTATATTGATCCTTCATCTTCGTGGTCGGGTGTGATAAAATACCACGAATTTAAAACCCTCCAAAAAGATGCAAATAAAGGAGCAAGCTTCCCGCAGTTAGGACCAGTTTCCAGTTTTAACGAGCAACTCTTTAACTTTGCGTGTATGATCGCTCATTTTTGTCGAAATTTTGGAGAAAAGCTCGTCGCTAAGATACTAATGGGCAGTAAGAACGGTGAAAGAGAGAGGGTGCAGCTTGGCAACGGAGGGAAGAAATAAATAATAACGAACCGTTTATTTTATCTTTTTTTGACGAGGATTTTGAGAGAGAGAGAGAGATGATCAGTCTAATGGAAGGCACGCTTTTGGAGATAATATGCCTCTGAAAGCACTCTTACCGCTCGTTGTGGGGGGGGGAGACGAACTCTTAGTATTTTCTCCCTCGTTTTTCGTGCCGGCGGAATCGACCAATCGCTTTTAGTGGATCCCTTTCTGGCGTGCATTGCCGGAGTGATTTTTTCCGCTCTCCGGGATTGGATTGCGTGAACGTAGATAAATCGCTTAGGGATTGTTTCGGGAGGAGGAGGAGGGGCGTTGGCAAGAGGCGGCCATTCTCCGCGTTAAGGGGAAGGAAGCACTTTTAGAGGATGGACTATAAACCGAATGAGTAAGGGGATAAAGGGGATAACGACCGTGGAATTTTTGCTCTTCTCGTTTTTTTTTCCGATGCGTTAATCAGAATGCGCTCTGAAGCTGTGGAAAACTCCAAATAAACTTAGCACCCACTAACGCTTAGGTGGCGTAGTTATCATTGTGCTGGATTACCTATCAAAAAGCTCCATGTCATGGCAGAATTTTTCTCAAATTTAAAAATTATTCCCATCTGCATAGGGTCTTTAAGATCGCCGCAAATGGCAACGGCAACATACCGAACTACGTCCTACTATCGACCCTTAAAAATGATTCCGACTCTTGTGGAGTTTATGCTAATGTTTGGGGACGAAGAAAAGCCGTAAAATTTTAAATTTACAGTAAACTCATTGAATCAAACCGGTGGGTTGGTGTATCATCTTTACACTATACACTTTCTAAAAGTTAATTTTAAAAGTTGTTTTTTATATATACCTACTTGTTTATATCTTAAATTATGTTGAAGTATAAGAACATTACGTAAGAAAAGTGAAATAAGTTGTTGAAAATGAAATTGAATCTAAGGTGCAGAATGGCGCTTAATAACTGACGCAATGAAAGTAGGTTCCGCATATTATCATCGTTTGTTAATGATATCCGCCGGTTTAAATCAGACTTACGAAATCAAAACTAGCTGAAGGAAGTCTGCCGTTTATCGTTATCAACCGCGGGTGATGTAACCATTGGAATTTAACCCAATCTGGTAAAATTAAGCGGAACCTACTTTACGAGATAAATACTACGTCGTTTATTCTTGAGGTTCGCGAACGATAGGCTTTTGAAGTATTTGCCGCTTATTCAGTTTTTCCTATTCTCTTTTTTTACGGAAAGATTTGTAAGCGAAAAAAGAAAGATATAACGCTCTCGTTAATGTTTCTTGGGACAAAGCTCTAGTCTTCTTTTGTTTCCGGTATTCCCCATCCCTCTCCGGATTTTGATTTGTGCGGTAGTGCGCGCGCACCCACGCACACGCACGTAGGTAAACAAAAGCACGCGATTTTTGTCGGGGTGCCTCATTTCAGGGAGGTTTTCTTTTCCCCTATCCGTGATACGAGCAGGGCGTGCCACTCATAATTAAGGCCAGAGGGCGTGGTGCGTTTCCGCTCCCCTATTCTTCTCTCTCATCCCACTCCGATCGGAGCCCCCTCCTGGGGAGGCGGGAGTGATAAATGGCGTTTTCCTCCCCCGCCGCGGGATCTCCCGGGGCGCCACCGAGATCGCGATGGAAATCGATTACTACTGACCGATACATTTTTGTAAATCCCGTGAACGGATTCTTCGAATTCCTCGAGCGGGCGTGTGTGCTCGGTGTTACGAGCACGCGGATTTCGATGCCCCTTAATCGGTTCGGCGCGGTTATTTTTTTAGGCGACAGTGGAATGTTGCGTGGTGGACTTCCGGTTAATCGCAGAACGAAAACCGGGATTTCAATTAACCGGTATACTTAAAAGTTATACCTTGATAGTTTTTATGCTGTGCGACGTGCGTTCATATGTGTAGCCCATTAATGCATAATACAGCATTACTTGGTTTCATTAGCTGTCGAACTATTTTTCTTGGATTGTTTCCTTAAAAATCTCATCATTCATTTATATCCTCAACTGTGTCTACTATGCATAACTTGGCATAACCATCACAACCGGAATGTTATATTAACCAGAATAGGCTCGGTATGAGCTCTCTAGTGCACTATAACCTGTTGTTTACAATTACGGGTAGTCGTAGGTATTGGTATTACCGCTACAAACCTTTGATAAGGGTATTAATGATAAGAAAGACTAATTTCTCATGGCATAAATCCATTTCGTCACTCAACTCGAGAAAGTGATCTTCCACGTAATAGCCTCGGACTTAGGGAAACATTCTTAACAAATTCCTTGAAGTATTAATTTATAAGCGAGATATCTTTATGCTATGTAACACACACGCACATACATACATACATACATAGAAACAAAAATACATACAAACATACATAATACACATTTATTTATTTGTTAAAAAAACTTCGAGGATTTATTTCTCTCACCTCGAGTGTTTTTCCATTTAATCAACTGTTATTTACGATTCCTCCTCACCTTTTTTTATCCATCATTTTTGACGTTCCTAGCGAAAGTATTTTTTTACGTTTTAATCCGACCAACGTCGCCGCGAGAAGATATCACGGTCGCTTTCCTCGCATTTTTATCAGCGTTTTTTTCAACTCCGCGTCCTTCGTCCTTCTCCGCAGATCGTTTCCGTCGCAATTGGAATTCCTGCGCGGGAAAGATTACACAATGCGCGAAAAGTGTTTTGATTACGGCATCCCCCGGTGGGACAATGTGTGCGCGTGTTTTTTTTTATATTTGGAACGAGAGATTTGGTTATTCGCAGTGCTGCTGCAGCGAAAATATTTTTTACATCTCATCTCGAAACGGATACAGGATGTAGATTCGGAATAATTAAAAAAATAACACGTTTATTTTTCTGGAGCGAGAGGAGAGACGACACGAAAAGAGGCGGGATCCGATTTGGGTCCGGTATCAACCGGAAAAGGGAATGCGGCCGTAAAGAGTTTCCGGCCGATAACGGGGCGTGCCCCGCGGGAATGGAAAAGGCAGTTAAGTATAGTATTAGTAAACCAAGAGACGGGACAGTTTAAGTGCGGCGGACGAAAGGGACGGTGGTCGGGAGGATTCATCGTTAATAAGGAGAAAAAAATAACGCCTGCCGATGCGAGAAGCGTCGAACGACGGCGTAGAACTCCGTAGAATCGGATCAGGATAATTTTAAGGAAATTATTAGCGGAAGACTGGAACAGATTTTTTGGAACCCTTTTGCCACTTTGTGGTGAATCCGACGAATTTTCCGACCCGTAAAATCCAAGTGAAAGGATAGTTTTAGCGTGTTTTATATTTTTTTAAGTGCTCGAGTAAGGTATATCCTCCGTGACGGCAGGTATAACAAGTCAAAAGTGTTTTTAAAAAGTGTTTTTTTCGGGTAGGCAGTTTTCACACATACATAAGAGATGGGTCTGGGTTCGCTCCACACGACCCAGAGGCAGTACTCGACTTTTTCCATCGACGAAGGTAAATCAGAGGGATGCTTCTCTTGTTGCCCTTGTTCCCCTTGCTCCCCCTGCTGTTCGACGAAGTCGAAGAAGGCTAAAAAGATGAAGAAGGGACAGAAGCCACCTCCCCTCGTCTTCGAGATGAAGGCCACTGCCGCCAAGGAAATGGCTACGCCTTCACCCGGTAGCGGCACCCTGCCGCTCATCAAGGTGGACCTAGTTGACGGATGTTCGAACGTCTCGGACAGGTCTAGGAAACCATCCGAGGCCTCTTTAGGATCTCCTGATGGGACGGCGCGGAAGAAGCCGAAGTCTAGAAATCCCTCTGTTCAAGGTAGAGAGAATGGAGTGACTGAGAATTACACTATGCGTTGCCTGGCACTCGTATCCTTTACGGGTTGAGGAGGATGCTGTCTGTTGCTCTCTCTCTCCCTCTCTCTCTCCCACTCTCTCTCCCTCTGTCTCTCTCTCGAAATTCCATTTAAGGTCTCAGGTTTCTCGTTCGATAGAAGAGGTTGTGGAGGGAAGCAAGGATGTGGTCCTAAGGATGGAGTTATGGGGTCTGGTTTTCTTTAAAAAGCTCTCTTTCTCTCGATGGGTTTTTTTGCGTGATGGAATATAAAAATGGCCGCTACTACGTTATTTTTATCAATTTTTTCTCTTTATTTTTTCGTTTCGCCTAGCGCTTCGGAATGAGCAAGGCTCTATGGCGGGGGGGGGGGAGGAAGGACCTTTTCTACATAAGAGGGCCACATTGGAAGTTGCAAATGCTTTGGCGTGCCGGATTCGAGTTTAAATCGGAAATTACAGTGGAACTTTTATAAGTCGAACCTCGAGGGAAACAAAAAATATTCGAGTTATAGAAGAAAAATAACACGAAAAAGATTTTTTCTGTAAAATAAATTCACTTCGAGTTATGGAAAATTTGAGTCATGGATGTTCGACTTATAGTAGTTCGACTATACTTAGAGATACAACCAAAATATCATATAAGCAAAAAAAATGTCAATTATAAAAGAGGTTTTTAACGGTTGATATCAGGAGCGGCCCGAGGAATTTTGGCGCCCCGGGCGAGATAGCGCACCAGCGCCCCCCTCCGCAAAAGTTTGTTGAAATATTTACAGAATATAGGTGAATTTATTCATCGCTCTGTAAATAAAAGGAATTTCATCATGGTTCTAGACTGTTTCACGATATAAATTGGTGTCCAATATTTATTCACTTGCAAGTAATTCATAGAGAGATGATCAGGATAGCGCCCCCAACAATTAGGCGCCCCGGGCAGCCGCCCGGCTCGCCCGTACCTCGAGCCGCCCCTCGTTGATATTTCAATATAATGCTTTATTATTATAATTAAAATTGAAAAATATGAATTTTTGTGTTAAATTTTACGGGACTCATTTTCATAATATCTTCGCGGGCCGCACAAAATGCTCTCGTATGCAGGATGTGGCTCGCGGGCCGTAGGTCCCTACCCCTACTCTATAGCAAGATGCTATGTAGATCTCGATAAAGTCGGCACTGTCGGCCTTAGTTTCGCATCCTGCGGTTTTTTTTCACGGCTGTGTGCGTATTTGGGAGATTATTACGTGCTATCGGAGCACCAAGAGATTTCTCATGCACGTCGCAATTAAATTGAAATAACGTGTCGGAAAAGTGAATGAACCAGTATTTTTTTAAAGGCGGAAAGCAGTCGTTTAAACGCTCATAAGCTGACTTTCCCTTTTGGTAATTCCATTACCTCTATCCGTTATTTAGGTGTTTTATCTATATTTGTATCGTCTGCGTTCCATATGCGCAGAATGTGTGAGCTTTAATGATTGACATAAAATGAATAGTTTGGGTTTTTGGAGATCTTTTACCCAATGCGTCTTAATCAGTTCACAGTAAAGAGATTTCGCGATGGAATCACCGCTACGCGTAATTTCCTTAATCTTTCGCGATCTCACGACTGTGTCTGCCCGTGTAATTACGAGTCATTAAATATTTCATCTTATTTTCGTTCTTCGTCGATTCTAAGTTTATTCAAGAGCTTGTAGTGTGTGTGTGCGCGCACACACAAACACACAGGGTGGTCACAAAAAGCGTATCCACATTACATATCTGTTATAGTTTACATACAAATATTAGTAATGTTGAGACTTTAGACTAGGCTACTAGATACTTTTCAACCAATAATTAGCTTACTTTATGTGGTTTATTACCCACTTATGAATCTTATCCTAATCCAAACAAAACTGTTTGCCCATCAATAAATATACAGTAGCTTTTGTAATATTTCCTTAAAATATACAACTCTTTTTTATGTAGGTACGTTTTTTGGCCACCTTGTGTGTATATATATATACATACATATATATATATATATATATATATATATGAATTCTCATGTGGGGGAGTAGATATTTTTTCAAAAACATACGGTTATTGGTCACGCAATCGAGATGACTTCGATCCAAGAAGGCGCGTTAATTTTCTGTCGCAAAAATAACCATCGGCCGACCAATAGCGTCCAAAAATGGCGATGATCCTTGGGACTTCCACGCCGATAAATTAAATATCCCGTCATTGCGCGTCACGCTTCATTCGTGCACAACAAGCGCACTAATCCACCTTCCTCATCAATCACGTCCCTCTCGCCATATAAGACTCGCACAGTTAGAAGAGTCGAAGCGAAACTTTTGCAGCTCACGCTCAACGTCCAATTAAAGTCGTGGGATTTTTTTTCGAAAACAAAAATGAGGTGAATGAGACATCGCACGATGATTATGGGAGATGGTTGCGTGAGGTCCAGCGACAGAGATAATAATGTAAAAAAAGAGAAGAGCGAAACGGAGATATAGAGAGAGTTATTCTTAGACCCCCGCGACCTTATCTCGACAAAAGTTTCAGTACCATTTTTAACTCGTCAACGTTCAACGCTTCTACGTTCGTCGTTGCAAAACGCGGTTTCTAGGAATCGCATTTCTCTATTCTTATTGTTCTCTTCCTTGGCGTATTGCTGAGCTTTCTATAGCATAGCGAATCCTTTTGCTACGTATTGGCAAGTTGAAGCTTAGGACTCGATAAATAAAATAACATTCAAATCTTGCATTAATAAATTATTAAGTATTTAATGTGCCACAGGTTCTGTTATGTTTTCAAGAACATTTCATCGAGCATGGATCATTAAAATATGCGGATTCATCCCGGCCGCTGTGTCATCTTTCTAATATCGTTAGAAGATGCGTATTAATATTAGTGGAATTATTTATACATGAAATTTAAAATATTATTGGTCTGGATGAGAATGAGCCAAGTTTCTCCATGACGAGAATTCCATAATTTGTGTTTCTATAAGAAAAATAATAATAATAATTATTATATTTTTGGAATAATGCCCGCTCTATGATTTGTAATAAAAAGTTGAGCGAGTCTCGATATTCTTGATAATGTACTTGATATTTTTATAGAATCTACCGTCGGCGTCGGTAATTGCCACTGATGTCGGCTATGTTGTCGTTTGTCGCTCATATGGTTTTCCATACTATTTATGACTTTCGAATTGACATGTTGTGTCCATAACATCGACTTGAAACCATGTTTCTATGTCACTTTTTTCCTGTGGCATATAGACGGTTTTAGCCGTTCTACACTGTTTCTGACGAACTATTGCCCTAGAATTGAGAATTCAATCCTCGCTTACTTTCGTCATTGCAATTTTTCGATCTTAAATCGACATAAAAACTGGCATCTTTTAAAGCGACAAACCTTTTAATCGGATCGAATTGGACGTGTTACGTGGAGAACTTGCCGATTTTTCGCGGTTCATCTACCGGTTGAAGCGAACGCTCCCACGGTTACTTTACTGATTTCATTGCAAAGATCAAGGTATGCATTTTAAATTCCATCCAAGTATGTTGGTCGCTGAGAGAGGCGATATTTCTCTCTTTCCCGCACTCAGTCTTCAGCGCGATTGTTTATTCGAAATTTTTATCTTGTCTCCCGAGTGATTAGAAACGGTACTCGGGAAATTACGTTTATTTATTATTGCGGGATTTTTAATGTTTTTCGTACCGATTTTATCGCGGCAACGCCTTCACAACCGCTTTCAGTCGACAAAAGCTCCAGCTCCGGGCGACGGCTATCCGCCAAGAGTTATATAAACGCTTCTTGTTTCATAAAATAATAGGTTATAATAATACCATTAATTCCGTCTGTGCCAATTCTCATAAATTTGAACAGCTGCTTAACGTTTTAGATTTATGAAGTATAAATACGCTGGGAAAATGGAAGATAATGGGTTTCCCCTTAGAATGCGTCGAGTTGGTGATTTTCTGTTTTGGAATTTACACAGTTCTCGTATAATTTATATTAACGCTTTGTCAAAAAGTGTAAAAAATGAAAGAAGTTGAAACGCACGTTATAAGTTTAATCTACGGAAAATTTTGCCTTGTTTATATAACAGGTAACGTTCCATTTCCTTTTAAGCTCCATGCTACGATCATTTTGAAAATCATATGAACATATCCGGATTATAATGGCGATAACTGTAATTCTGCCGAACGCTTAAATGTACATACCAGTGTCGGTCAAGTAAATCGCGTCGTATATGCTCTACATGGTATTGCGACTCAAAAGTCTGATGGTATGTACAAGTATTATGACGGCTGGCGCTGAATACCCGAAGTCCCACTAGCTAAACAATAGAGAAAGCTATTTACCATAATGTGATATATGTCAAGTATACTTAAGGGATATGAGAGTGCTAGACACATATCAGTCTTATAATCGAGGTCGCCGAAAAGAGATATAGGATATTCAATACAGATCCCAGTGATAAATACCCAAAATTATCTTAAATGAAACTGGTCAGGTGATGAAACTGTGTGGTACCCAACGTTTTTATCAGGAAAATAAAAATCTCGCACAGTCGAAATTAATATGCTCTCAATTCATTTATTTATTTAACTAGCTCATATACAGCTGTTTCATGCCAATTACAATTGGCCCATTAACGATAACAAAGACGATCGCATATAACCATGCCCCCGATGGGATTCGAACCCATAGATTCTAGCATAGGGAGCCAGACACAATAACCAACCCTCGCGAAATTTCTCCATCTGTCCCGTAAAGATCTCCTAAATCACCGAGTCCGTAAAAGTAAAGATGTTAAGCCGCCAGAAAACCTTCAACCCGAGTTGGATAACAGAAGGCGATTAATCAAAATTAAAGTCACTCGGAATCATTGCGTCCAAGGGAGTTGAGAGATGGATCTTATGGGAAATCACTTCGGCGAGGAAAGGTGGCGAGAGAAGAAAAAAACTCTCCATATGAGACTTCGATTCCCTGAGATAATCAATCACCTGAACCTAAGCCGAAAGAGAGAGAGAGTATCCCCTTTCGCCGCACACTTTCACCGTACGTACTTTCCTGCGTCTTTCGAATCTCTCCATCCTCACCTTTTCTGTCTATCTCTTCACACTCCCTGTCTCTGTCTCTCTCTGTATACAATCTCTTACTCTGTAATTCCTGATTATTTTTCCCTTGCTTTTGTAAGACGTTCGCTTCTTCCTTTTTATCCTCTCTCCCGACCCTCTTTCTCATAAATAGGAATGCTCTTCTTCCTCCCATCCTTTGTAACCGCGGCCGAAACCTCGATAACTCGGTCCTTAAGGGAAGACAAAAGAGTTTAGCGATCCTTCGAACTTCGTTATAATGCGTTGAAAATAAAATTTTCAGCTGGCTGACTGGGATTCATGTAATAAGCGTTAGGATTTTTGGATGATCTAATGTATTTAGGCACTTATATCATACTTTTTTAAATACAATTTCATACTGTAATTTTTATTGCTCAAACTGAGAATTTTTATACGTATACTGTAAAATTTAAAATGTAAACAGTAAAATTTTAAACAGAAGAGGTGGATTTAAAGTATCGCCTTCATTTTTATTTATTTCCTTTTTCATTCACATTATCTCCACCTTTATCGTACTCTTGCTTTCATCAGCGCTGTGAATTATATCGTGTTTCCTATTATCCATTATCCGTATGCTTTCACTGTTTCCGTTTATGGAGTGTGTGTACACACACACATATATTTTTTATTCCTCTCCTTTCTTAGCCATTTCATCCGTATGCTTTCACTGTTTCCGTTTATGGAGTGTGTACACACACACACACACACACACATATATCTATATACACACACTTGCGAAAGGGGAAAGGTAAATGAGGATATTTAGGGCAACTAGGTGTTGAAGGAAACCCAGTGAGCATTTACCGGAAGGAGAGCCGCTGGGGTGTCGGAGAGACACGTTTGTAGACGTTGTTGGAACTTTCGGGATGATCCCTTCGTCAACACAAGAGAGATATTCGGCTAACAACTGTCACGCACAGCGCCAATTTTCCCCTGGTGGAGGAAAAAATAACTAATTTTGCCCCATATAATTCTCTTCCGAATGTTCTAATTTACCCAAATTCCAAGTTTGAGTTATTTTCATCCACTACGAGATTCTCCAGAGGTCTCTGAATACGGGAAGTTTAATTATGACCACCCTGTGTGTGTATGTGTATATATATATATATATATACACTCACACATACACACAACAGTTTTTCCCTTTCTATCCTCCTGTCTTCCGTCTTATAAGAACTCGAAGAAATTCTCCTCCCCGTTTCCCTCGCAATCTCTCCTCTCTTTCGCCAATTCCCAACCTCTCAACCAGCTTCTCCGAACCATGCCTCTCACTAGAGGTCTGCACGGGCCGGGCTCGGCCCACGGGCCTGGGCCAGGTAAGGCTGAAAAACAAGGGCTTGGGCCTAGACGATTTATCGGACGCCGTTCCCGTTCGGACCGCTTCGGGCCAGTTGAAGACCCAGTGGACCCCCCTCATGTTTGCGCCACTGTGCATTGTTTCGTCTTTACTGTTTCTTTTAGGGAGAGTTCTTCATTCTCTCCTTTACAAGCGACACATCTCCCAGGCCACCACTAGAGCACCCACGAACCGACCATCTCTTAAACAACTACTTAACATCACCATCAAGAGGGTTCTGTTTGCCTTAGGAGATAGCAGGGTCTTTTGAGAGTCTTACATCCGAAGCTTCATTCCCTACCTCTACACCTTATCCCATTACTCTCCCTTTTGTATCCGCAATTGGTCGTCAGTTCGCTCTGGGTAGCAGATGTTATTCGTCTTCCATAAAAATTGACATACCTAATTTGTATTCTTCTTGCATTTGTGTGGTTTGAAATAGATTTTGTGTTATTAAAACTTTTTACAAATCCCTAAAATACCAGAATTGATTCAGTCAAGGAATTTTTTTAAAGGTGCGTTTACATTTGAAATGCTTTGAAAATTTTTAAACATAAAAAGATACTTTATAAAGAGTATATGTTTACTGAAGAATGTACAAAAAGTCCACGGTCGGGCCGAATTTGGGTCGGTTTCAAATAATTCGGGCCTCGGGCCGGATCTGGGTGCGAAAATGGGGTGAAGTCTCGGGCCGGACCGGGCTTGGACTCAATTATGAATGGGCCGGGCTTGGGCCGAAGATTTCGGCCCGTGCAGACCTCTACCTCTCACCCTATTTATCTCTCACCTCCCGCCTCAAATCCCTCGCGCTGTGATCGATCGCTTCTCCTCGTGACGCATCGATCGAAATGATCCATCGGACTATGTGAAAGGGCTGCCACGGGATGAAGGAATTAGGTGTTCTCCCTCCTTTTTCTTCCATTTGTTTTTGGTCATCGGCCTCGTGAGGATTGCGCGTCGGTTTTATACGAAAGACTCATTTGTTTCGTCCTTCATTTTTAATGGCTTATTTTCATAAATGTCTCGAAGGTAGTTTTTTTTTTGCTTCCGAAAGTTTTTATCCCTCTATCACGAAAAGGATTTGTCTTCAGTTTATGAGGACTGCGGACAAGTGAAGTTCGACGCGCGTTTCGAGAAATTCGGAGAGTTTAATTTTCTCGCGCTCTCATTCCGTCGCGTTTTTTTTTTAGCTAGCCTTATTGATCTAGGGATATTTTTCCGCCCCAATTGCAAGAATCTTTCCCTAGGAAGACGAAAACCGGCATAAAATGGATCATCGGGAGAAGTTGAGAACATAGGCAAAATGTTTTTTGTAAGATTATAAACGAAAGATTTCTTTTTTAACGTTAGTATGCGTCTTTAATAAACGTCTTTGCGGATTCGATATTAGGAGAACGGGAGTGTTGTTGAACGACATATCTATTTTTACTCTGGATAACATAATAAGCCTTTCTGAAAATGCCGAGTTTAAGCGAAAACACCAATTTCATCGAATTTTTTTTCCCGATTCTT
Source organism: Uropetala carovei (assembly GCA_036926305.1). Lineage (NCBI taxonomy): Eukaryota > Metazoa > Arthropoda > Insecta > Odonata > Petaluridae > Uropetala > Uropetala carovei. Next base: position 2,798,172 of record JAXCHB010000082.1, read on the forward strand.
CTCCGGAGTTTTGGATTTCGTACAAACAGTAAAGAAATGTAATTGTCCGAATTTAATTTTTGTCTGGTTTGCAGTTTCCCCTTGTTTACGTCCCTACTGTTATTTTTTCAAACAAAAGGCTTGAAAAATATTAATTATATATTTCTATTCTTGTTCGAATGCTAGATCTCTTATAGGTCGTCGGTTCTGTGTCGTGGTGGAAAAAAAGAGATGATAAATATCGCCAAAGCTCTCGCCGGGACTTTGATTTGACAGATGGTGAAGAGTCTATCCAACCCTTGGTCGTATGATTGATCGTTTGCGTCGTTTACCTTCTGTTATATCTCACCAGGAAACGCATTTTCGCTGTAATGGGGGAGGGGGGGGGGGTGAGAATGGATCCTTACGCGTCTGCTCAAGAATCGCTTTTCAAAGTAACTCCTGTAAAAAGAACCCGAGTATTCGTACGAGAGCAACGAAGCAGCAAAATGGCTATTTCTTGAAGACCACTCTACTGTTCATTCAGATTCGCATTTCTTCTTCCTGTACGTACGTCATACTTGATGGAATAAATTTTAGGTGATTTTTGTATCTTCAACGTCTTAGCCTCGCCGCTATTAACGAAAGAAAGGGCTGGACTTCATTTACCGTGATGCTTCAATCAACCCTCATTATTTCCACTCCCGACTTGGGAGCTACAAACAACTCCCATAATTTCTCCTGCATTTATGTACTTCATTCGTTAACCGTATCTCTTAATCCTCGTAAATATTTCGTGTATTTTCCTTCTATTTTTCATGTCACAGCAGGTAGTTCAGGAGTGGGCATTCTACGGCTCGAGGGCCATATACGGCCCCCGAAAGTATTTAACGTGGCCCGTGAAGCTATGATGAAAAAGAGATTCGAAAAATATGGCACACAAATTCTTACTTATAGTTGAAATTACGATAATAAAGCATTTAGTCTATTAAATATAATTATTTCTGCCGTATTATTATTATTTAAGATATTTAATATTAAAATTTAAACCCGAAAAACCTCACTCGTTTAAACTTGATTTTCACTTAAATGACACCTCAGAATCTCTTTGTAACTTCCGATGTAGGCTATCCATGTAGAAAAGGTTGCCCACCCCTGATCTAGATTATTCAATTTCTTATTTTTTTATTTATTCTTTATTTTAATATATATATATATATTTAATATTGAGAAGTTTATATATTATTATAAATAGATAAATGCACGTATACGAAAATTGTGGGACACTAATGTAAACATAGAAGAAGTGTAACGGGAGAATGCATCCTTGCAACTGAGCAGTCGTTATCAGCATCTCGTAACTGTTCCATCCTTATTAAAACCCTATAGCAGACCTATTCTGTCTTTTCAATTTGTCTGTTAGCGCCATTTTTCAACGTCCTCTGCCATGCGCGACCCGAATTTTAAATCGAGAAAACACTCGTTTGGGAAAGCACTTTTCATCGGATGAAATCCTCGGGTGGTTGACACGGATCGTGACGTCATCGCTCCACTCGCTCTCTCTCTCTCTCTCTCACGCGCGCATTCTCTCTCGCCATATTTATCTCCTCCCATTAATCGCTACACTCGAATTAGAACAACATTTGCTCTTCGCGATGACCGAAGTCCGCGAACGTTTTTTTTTTCCGGAAACGGAAAAAATAAAAACATTTTCCGGGCCGAGTGTGAAATTGCAACGGAGTTTGTCGCCCTTTCGACGGACGCGTGACGACGCAGAAGAGGAAATGTATGAAATCGCGGTATGAGAATATATATTTATAAACCATGATTTGTACTAACGTTTCGTATTTAGACATTCACTGGCTCGTATTCAAAAGGACAAATGCAAAAACCGTGGGGAAGTGTGTGTATTAAGATTGCTTAATGATGTTGCGGTTGCATAATTTCGAGGGGCAACTGTTGAGGGTTGCATAACATCAAGGATGTTGTTTGAATTTGATTTAAGATGCCATAATTCTTCAGTTTTGTGACGTAAAAAGATAATGTTCACAAAGTAATCATGGGAGCATAATTTAGAACTCATTAGTCTTGACTTTCCCCTATTTTATTGGTCTCTTTTCCTCGAAAAACTCTGCGGAAAGCTGCGACGGTTAAATTTTCGGGATCGAGATTATTTTTACTTTATTTTTTTAAAGAAAGAGCGATGATTTTTTTCCGTCTTTCGAAACGGCGGTTGAGTTTCGGCCGCGATGTTATCGAAAGAAATTGCGCGAAGGCGTTCAAGTGCCCCGTTTTATTCAGAGTGGTACATTGTTTCAATTATTCAATTTTGGCCCGCAATGCTTTGTGGTCACTACACATAGCCCAGTTTATGGTGCACTTAACTCCTCGCCTGTGTACGAAATTATTTGGCGTTCTCGCTCTAGTTTTTCATCCGGTAAAAAGATTTTTCCAAAAAGGAATGTGAACATCCTAGACCTATTAAAATGCCCTCGAATATACATCTAGAAGATAGATCCGTGATTATTATATTTTAATTTGCATAATGGTACAAGCAATAACAGGGAATAGTAATGTGATATTTTCCGTGGTTTGTTTCACCCGCTTTAATTTAGATTAGAGCACAAACTTTTTGGAAATGCCTGCTCCGATAAAAACTTTTTAAATATGTTAATGTATACCTGGGCCGGTCCGAGGTACAGGCGAGCCGGACTACTGCCCGGGGCGCCAAAGTCTGGGGGGCGCTACCTCGAACATCTATTTATACATTACTTGCAAGTGAATAAACATTGGATACCAATATATAGCGAATAGACTGTACTCTATTCCTTTTTAATTTTCGTTATCAATAATTTTTACAGAGCGACGAATAAATTAACATGTACTTTGAAATTTATCTCAACAAAAATTTACAGTCTCGCCCGGGGCGCCAAAATTCCCCTAATCTTGTTTCAGAATGTTTAGGAAAACGAGAGATGACATACATCTACAGATATACAGTTCTTGAACCGTAATAGATATGTTAATGCTGATATAATAAGGCAATAGATATACTCAAAATGTCGAGAAAATTTTGTGGGAACACATTTCCCTTTATATGGTACGAGATACCCGCTTATTATCACCAATCTAGCTCGTATTTATTTTTTTATTCTCGTGAACTGAAAAGTTAAAAATTCGTGGATAGGTAGCGTAACTGATTTAAAATCGAGCTAGAAACGTAGTCGTATTTTTTTCATATTTGACCAGCGGCATAAATACCGCGCACAACAGGTATTACGTACGATGGATAATTGCACGATCCGAATCGCGGCTCACGTTAATCGCGAGTGAGATATTCTGACATCGCAGGGAATCACTGAACCGTTTTGGCGGCGGCGTCTTAGCGATTTACGACCTTTTAGGAACGGCTCCGTTATATTGCGGGGGGTGCAACCGACTAGACGTCGGAAAGATTCGAGCATGACTCGTTCGCGAATGTAATGGGGGAAAAAATTACGAATTTGGATTCAAGAGAGCGTGCTTCCAGTTTATTAACCAATTTCTCTAGTTATTTTTTTCTCTCTATATAGCGGAAGGCGCCAAGTGGAATGGAAAGTAGAGGTTGAAAGGATTTTTGTTACATTTTTCTAAATTATGGTTTGTCGATCAAGCACGACGGGTTAGGATCGAATTTTAGAACTATCGGCGTAAATTGCGTCATATAAATTATCGTGTCGTTTAATATTTAGATTTTGCTTTACGATCATTTAAACTATATATGAGCCCTGTGAAAAAGTATATTTTGATTTGTGCATAGAAAAATTGAATCAATTTAGCGGATTTTTTCCAATCGTGTCAAATTCGTAATAATTTCTTTTCTCTTAAAAAACATTTTATGTAGTCTTTCGTCCTTGGACAAAGAGTTAAATGTAAGGAGGGACTATATAATCTCAATTTCGCCCCTAATAAAGTCATTTGTCTGTCTGTGAGTCTTCAAGTCTGCAGGATGCAGTACAAAAACCACCACTCGCAACGAAGTTAACAGGCTTGAAAACAGCGGTCACAGCGGCTGGAGTTAAGGGTGCGTAACGTTTGGGCGCCAGAGGTTTGTGAAGGTTGTCTGATTTACAGAAACTGCTTTTTTGAAAACCTTTATTTTTACCAAGAAGTCATTTTGACGCCTGATTTTTTTTCGGGCGCAGTATTTTTTGGCGCCAGTGTTGCAGGAAGTTAATTTTTAGCACCACATTGTTTCTTGCGATGTATTTTATGAACCTGACCCAAACCGACTGTGCACGTATTCCGTGTCAACTCGTGTGCAAAAGCAAGCATACACGCGTAAAAAATTCAGGAGTCTCAGATAATTTGCGTTAATAAATTTCCCCTGTATATTGGTCCACCTTCAAAACTTATGCTATAAATGTATCAATGAAATAAGAAAGTTGGGGATATCGTGAAGTTGTTCGGATGCTTTAGAATTACCTTGCATGTTGTCGCCGCCCATTCCTTTTTTGAATGTATCACAATATCGGCTGTAAAACATATGCGTTTCGTTCAATTGTTATTTGTATAACAGCTGCATGAAACTCAAGCTCAAACTTTGCCGAGTGGTATACTTGTCATGAGAGAAACAAAAAAAAACATGGCAACAAAAAGTAAATTGATTACATTAATTCCTTTGTTTCCATCCAGGCAACAATATTTCAAACCATCAAACTCGTTCTAACTTGTGTCTAATGTTATTAAACTTGTTTAGAGATTTATTTTCAAGAATATATCGGAAGTTTTATAGTTTCGTTTCGATAATAAATGAAGAAAAACGAGACTTTTCGCATCCCTTTACTTGTCGAAGCGCTCTACCTTTAAATCAGGTAATAGTCATAGAACATTCGAGAATCTTTTCAAGTTGCGACGTGTGCCACCGTCTAGCGTCTGGTTAATAATGCGATCGATAACTAATTTCCTCTCTCTCTCTCTCCGCGTCACTTGGAGCGAGCGAAACGTGCAAAGGCGCGATAGGGGGTATCCTTCTTGATGATGTCGTATCGCGTTCCGTGAATCACCTTTAGTAAGAATGCGTTACATTTCCTGTTTTTTTCTTCTCTTCGACGGCGGCCTCCCCCGCAAGTCCCTCCGACTAATGGATATCCGCTCACCTGCGCGGGAATACCTAAATTTCGGCACGGAGGTCATCGGAAGTGGGTTTTCTTTTTTTCGACCTTTTCCCCTCCTTTTCTCTGCCTCTAGTTTGCGTGTTTCGTCGGAAGGTGGCGCTCGCGGCGGAGATTGATCGGAAGGATTTATATAGTTTTTTTTATGGAATCGGATGGAATTTTAGCGAAGACGTCGCGGAGCTCTTCTTTATTCAGAGAGGTTCATTTCCTCCCTATCCTTCCATATTATTCCCCCGACCTGGAAAGATGTCGTTAATTTTATGCCGGAGAAAAGTCTTCTCGATCGTCTTTCCGTCGGACCGGAACGTGACGCGTAAAAAAAAGTTAATTTTCCTCCACGTGCATTTTCGACGTCACTTCCTTTCGTATTTATAGATTGTGATCGCGCATTTTAATTGGGATTGGTTTCTTTTTTACAAAAACTTAAATTTTTTGGGCAATTTTTGCTTGATGGATTACTTTTGCTGTCAACTCTTTTATTCCTTGTTATTTCTCAAGGGAATAAAATTATCTTGCGCTTTTATTTTCCTGTGTGTGTTATGAATGTGATCTTTGTGGCTCGTTAAAAATGCTAAAGGATTTACTCACTGATTCAATCCGGTTTAAGATCTGATCAATTTGAGTTTTTTTAAAAATTAACAATTTTTTCGTACTTTACCGTGCCGCATGTTGCATATGAACTTTGATGGAGGTTTTGATCGTTGTTTTAAAACCGTCATAATCTTTTATTACTCGGATTATATTTAGGTTTACGTTTGCGCGATTCGAAAACGTAACAGGAAGGTAATAAGTGCCTTAAAGCGGCCAAAACTCATGTGCATAAAAGGAACTTCTACTTGAATCCCTCCGCTGTCGTCGTCGCCGAATTCCAGAAGCATTATAAATTTAGGGGAATAAAAAATATTGTGTAGGAACCACTACTACCATTAACAAAGGTGTTAAACAAATGTGAGGAACATCAACGACGTAGTCGATCAGGAAAGTAGTGTCTCGAATATATATATTTCTCCCAGTTTAGGAATTTTGTCTGAAAATATAGATCCGTTTTATGAATAGAAATTATAATATCTCATTACCGTACTTTTCAAATAAATTCGAGGACGAAAAGTTGCTCCCCGACTCGGAAAGTTTCAGTTTCAAATATCCTTCCACCGAGGAGCCTGAAAATGCACTTGGATAACTTGCGGGGAAAAAATGCAAATCGCGGAGTGACGAACTTTAACGCCGCCATTTAATACGTCCGACGTATGGGCAAGTTCTCTCCCGTGTTCATCTTTTATGCTCGAGAGCTAAGCTCGTACGGCGAACGTGAGCGTAGTCATCCCCATCCAACATTCCCTCTTCTCTCCTTTCTCTCTCTCTCTCTCTCCCCACCCCACTTCGCACCCTCTTCGTCTTCAGGGCGATGATTCTTCTGGTAGCGGCCGTGAGCCAGAGTAAGGGGTCAATGCGATCGACCACGCAAGGCGATGGATATGGGCAGCTGCAGGAGGAGAAGAGGATAGGTTTAAACTTGAAAGCATCTCTTCCTTTCTTCTATCTCTCTCTCTCTGGATCTCTTCTTTCTCTCATACGTATGCCTCTATCGATTTTCATAGGAAAATATAGTTAAGCATTTCGCTAAAAAAAATACTTTGCAAAAACATCCACTTGTCCGATTGCCCGTAGCATTTTACCATTGAGTAGATGGTGAATATGTTCGATATATATGAGAAATGCGTCTTCTGTAACAGCATCGACTCGTTCGCATGCGTGTACCGTATTAACTACTGCGAGTAATCCGGATGGATGTATTAATAATCATCTGTGGGCTCACGACAGAAATAAGGTATCACAGTCAGCCAGTGTGATTGGTTTTATTCACAATTTTATGCCTTACGTGTGATATACAAACACCTGGTCTCCGTTAATATCAGTCAAGAGGCGCAACGAAAATTGATGGAGTACCGTACTTTACGTTTTGAATGAAATAATTTCATTAAACTTTTGCCCATTAATGTGACAGAATGCTGTTAAGGTGTATCTTTACACATTGTTGAATAAAAACATCCAACAAATATATTTTTTAATTATCTTAGGTGAACTATTGCGGAATTTTATCGCTCTTAGCGAAAGAGGAGAAGAATTACAAGAGAAAATCCTTTCCTAAGGACTTGAAAGTTTTAAAAAGTAGGCCTCAGTAGCTATGAAAGTCTAATGAAAAAGTGAAGTACATTTCAGCTACCAGGTAAACTTCATCGGTGACATTCATGGAACGATAGGGATAATCATAAAACGGTCGGAAATATATAAGTTCGCATTTTGCCTACTGAGTAACCGTCCTTGATAATTACCTCTTCGGAAGAGCTTTGGGATCAGACGTTCTCATCTCATCTCACAATCGTCTTCGGATTATTCCTTTCGGTTCGTCTTTACTTAGCGTTTAATTCGCGACCTAAAGACCTTACGTCACGGAGCAGGAAAACAGGAAATACGGAAGCTTTTTAAAAGGGAAACGAAATGGGCTCCTGATGAGAGAAATTGCGGCGTTGTCGGGTTCTTTAGAATTAGAAGTCGGCCGCGTGGAAGCTATCGGCCATGAAATAAGGGTGAGGAGGAGGAGGGGAGAAGGAGTTGGAGAGGTGGCCGTTTCGTCTCTAGAGAAGTTGGAAAAGGCAAATGCACGCACCGCAGGAGTAGAAGGGAGGAGGGGGGAGGGGGGAGAGTGGAAGGGAGCATGAGAAGAGAAGGTGAACGGGCAGGAAATCACGACGGTAACGCGTCTGGTTGTTAAACCGTGGAACGAAATCGTTGTTATCGGGTCGGTCGAGCGGCGTTTATGGTGAAACCTTTAAAGCAGCGCTATTCAAACTTTTTTTTTGCCTGTACCCTTTGGACAATTTCATCAACTACTTGGTGGTACCCTCGCATTTTTTCGTAAAAAGGAAATTTCCCTGAAAAACTCACCTCAAAATCATCGCGCCAAAGGGGAAAAATTCACGGTTTCCAAATAGTTTATTTAAGCAATTTAATGAAAGTGAAAGTTGAAGTAGATGAGGGATTATGTTGCATGAGGTAATTGAGATAATACCAAGATTTTTGTTGGTACTCAGGTACCACTTCGGGTGTTGATACAACGCTTGGAATCGCTTTGAAATCCATCCACGTCTCGATCCCGAAGTAGTGGTATTGTTTGTAATGAAGGCTACCGGAGAGTTTTTTCCCTGCATCTCCTCTTGAAATTCCAAGGCCGTAGTTAATCAAACGCTCTGATTTTTTTTTAATCCTCCGTGATGTCCTGCGCACGCATCTTATGTGTTGCTTCGCATTTAGGTTAATTAACATTTTTTTCTCCCTCTTTTCGGTTTGTAAGATTCCCGTTATATGGCTCCACAAACGACAACAGCGCGAATTAATGAAACTAATTAATTTCGCGGCTCCTTTTCCAGTGTCCGCGTAAAAATTCTTCTCGAGAGTGGACGAAGATGAATTGATTGAAAAATCGACCTCTGAGACGGAACATGTCACTCCCCTGACACTTGTGTGATTTTTACCGGTAAATTTTATTTGGATTCGCGTGAGAAGTCACTTTCGCCGAGTGTCCTAATAGGAGTGTAATTGGGAGTCGGATCAATTCTCGCGTGTATACGCTAAAGTTCGCGCGGTGTTATCGAGGAGTGGGTGCGTAATTCATTGGTGGAAAATGTTTTGGTCGGACGAGTTTATCCGCATTTACGATTGTTCGATGCATATTTATCCTGCTAAAGAAATTTCCTCGTTGATAAAATGAAGTCTGAATTGTTTTTTTTTTATCGGTCCTATCTTTATATTTTTACTTTTGATTCAAGAGCTTTATAAGCAAGGACTTAACCCTTAACTACGCGCGTCTCGGCATTCCTTACGCCTCTGCACTTAAGAATGTGCATAAAGTTGTGAGATGGTGACAAAATGTTTTGATAGTCCCATATACCCTATCAGTATGCCGTCAAGCATCGAGGAAGACGGATTTCGCTACAGGGATCGCGTTAGTGTTTGTGCAGAATTAATTTTTGTGTACTTTCTTCGGGTAGCACTCAGAACGCCACGCGCACAGTTATGTAAGTAAACTTTAACGTTTATTTTGTATAATGAATGTTATCTATGCTTTTTTAGTAATATATATGCATGTAAAAATTGTTTCATAACCAATATTGTAATTTCCTTTAGTTTTCTTTGTGTGTGGTCGCAGCAAAAACACTGGCACAACACACAAGGCATGTTTCTGAAGGATTAACAGTGGCATTTAATCGATGTTTGTCTGCATGCTTCTGAACAACGGAGTTCCCAGTGAATGCATATTATAAAGTTTTATAAGTAAATTAAATAGAGCAATGAGCTTAGAAAAAAGTCATCCTCATATCGTCATAATTCTTTCCCCGTTGACTTCAATACTACATTCGTAGTTATTTCCTGTGAATTAACGAGTCATATACAGAAAAACTATCCTTCACCATCTATTTTATGGAAGTGCCATTGAGCCATTCATCAAAAATAATATTATTTTTTCGTTTTGAATTTGTTTAATCTCGAACTCTTACTGTAAATGTGTTAGATTACTCTCGCGATTTGATTATCGAAATTATAACGATTTTTATTTCTTTTATCCAGATGATGCCATCAGCATATCCGAGACCATAGGCAAGGGATCGTCGCAGGTGACTGGTACCACCACCCCCACAGCCGGCTCCGCCCCTCCCACCCCCGGGGGCGGAAAGAAGGTTTCCACCGGGTCGAGCATAGGAAGTTGGACGAATTCGCCTCCCACTTCGCCAGCGGTGATAGCTGGAGGACACAACGCGACAGAGGATGACCAAACCAACGAAAGGATTCCGAATATTCACCCTCAGACCTCTACGCTCTCTTCCCTTGGGGTAAGGAAGGGCCTATTGACCTTTCGGTCGTCCCCGTGTCGAGAGACTTCTACGCGCGTAACATGTCGAAAATTCGACTATGATCATCTATTATCAACCACCTCCCCTTATATATAGCAGGACATAAAACCTGAAGGACTGCAGGTTTGATGGGTCATTTTGGTTAAAGTGAGGGGAAAATTCCGAAAAGTTTCATTTTTAAGGAAGTTTTTCCGACTCCATTGTTTCATTCCTACCTCCCCTGTAAGAAAAGCATTCAAATCGATGCGCGGCTTCATAAAAATTGCATTTTTAAATTAGTTGAAATACAAACTCGGAACCTGAACAACTCATAAGCTGAAAGAATGATTTTTTTCTCAGGTAAAATTCAAATACTTGCAGAATTAGTTTAAGAATTTGTTTTTAATCGGAGAGAAAGAAGAATTTTTCTGGCTTTTAAGAATGAAAAATATTAACTGCCACATTGAGTCCAGTGCTATTAAACAGATATTAATAATGTATGTTATAGAAGCTTTGATTTAATGCATTCAATGGGAATTAATAGACTATATTATGATATTGTGGAAATGGGGAAGAATGCTGAATATAAAATGGACAGAGAATGAAAAATGAGGAAATCCTAAGAAGAAAGAGAAGTAAGCGATTATACAGAGTAGAAGAAAGAGGAAGGCATTATCTAAGGAGAGATAACATGATTAAAGACATGTTGGAAGGAAAAAGAGAAAGGGTAGGAAAACGTTTCAGCTGATAGACGACTTGAAAGGGAAAGAGAGCTGCCAAGATATGAAAAAGGTTGCAACAAGCAGGATAATGTAAAGAATCGGGTTTAACAAAGAGTGATCACAGACTTGTCAAGAGACAGACAACCTATGATGATTATGATAGCGATGATTTCAAACAGGGTCAGCATGTGAGATTTGATAGGTGTGGGCGAGATTTGATTTGGCTGCCCCCATTACTACAAGCACTTAACCGAGTCCCCTTTACACTGTCATTGCATTATACCCCAAATCTGTTACTAAAGGTAATAACTTTTTTAATAGATAGATCCAAGAGAATTGAATATGCAGCAAATATTTTGAAAAATGCTAAGTTTTCTTAAAAAATACACATATTCAGTGTATATTCAGTATAAAATGAAAATTTAAATTATAAAAAATACAAACTAAAGAAAGACATATATTATCAGAATTAAATATTAAATTGCTAAGAAGCTGAAACATTTTCTTTTAGCAAGATTTACATAAAATGATGAGCATTACAGATGCCTCATTATGCATCCAAAAAATTATTTTCTAGATTTAATGGCAGCAAAATCTTTGATCAATGCATAAGATTGGCCGTGATATCACACTATCGAATTAATTGTGAGCTCATTTAATTCAATCCTCAAGCATTATAGAACGGAGAGAGTTCTTCAATAGTCTTAGTTTTGAGAATCTACACTCGCCAGATGCACCTGTTACGGGAATCGTAAACATTATTCTGAATGATACTTGTAATTTCGGAAATAATGACATAAGCTGATTACTACAAATGAAATTTAAAATATACTCAGGAACATAAGATTTCTTGATTCTTCTCGATAATACCCTTATTTCATCAAAAAGATCTTCTGCATCTATATCTTTGCTTTCGTTGTATTTTCAAATACGCCTTGGAAAGGCTGGGTGGCTGCCCTTGATGAGGAGCCACCCTGGGCGGTAACCCATGCCGCCCATGCATAGAACCGACCCTGACTTCAACTAACAGTCACTTCTTTTATTTATTGGTAAAATTAGATAGGGTACCTTCATGTAAGTTAAAGTATAGTGCAAAATATACCTTATGGTTTTGGTGGCTTGCAGGGTAATAATATAAATTTATGTGCAAATATGATCGCTGAGGAGAAAGAAGTTCTTCTTCTCAAAATGTGGGTGCTGAGATTTCATTTCAATGCTAGTCTGTTTACAGTCCCACGTTAATGAATTCTGCCCTACATTAACCACTACATGCATATGTACGTATATGAATCTGTATATGATGCGGTTAATTTAAAAGTAGTATAAAAGTGAATACCTTCTGCTACACTTGTCAACATCAAGGCAAATTAACCTGGATTGTATTGCATTTATCCTTCAAAATACCTATGCATGCAGGGCTGGATTAAAAGACCCATGAACCCCAAGCACAGCATGTTTAAGGTCCCACCCAAGTCGTTAATTTTTAACAAGTAACAGATTATTGCGAGGTTTGTGATCTGTGCGGAAACACTTGGAAAGGGTTTTGGCAAGAAGAGACGAGATCATCATCACTGATGATGGTTGATTTGTAGCCAAAATGCAAATGTGGTTTTTCCAGCTTTTTTAGAGGGATATTTCTGAGATAAGTCTATCATCTTCCAGAGATATCTTGATAATAAATGATCTAGAAATAATTGATGGAGTAGGATGGTTTGTCTAAAATGTACTGAACTAACTGCTACCCAAAATTTGTGGAATAAACTGTAGATTGTACTAACTTGGAATCCATTGGAATATAATGTTTGCTGAGAATATGATAGAGATCTACAGTGTTTGAAATTTGATCTTAAAATTGTTCCCTGCTATTTGAATTTCAGCCAAAGTAAACTGGTATGATTAAATTTATAAAATATTGCCAAATTCAGAAGCCGGATAAGGTAAAAATTTTATTCCTTTTCTCTTTACAGTAGGAAATGTAACATGTTTAATAGATAGTTTCTTATAAATGAAATCCGAATGAGAAGAGAAAAATTTTTGTCATTACTGGAAACTGAACTCTGTAGCTGATTATTATGTTTGAACGATTGAATAGCATTTCCGACTCGCAGGCTAAGATCAAAATTTTTCTCCTTCTTCTTGGATCTAATAATTTGATATAGTATGCTCCCAAAATCTTATGAAATACCAGTAAAGCTTCCAAATTTGAGTATGGATGGATAGGATAAAAATAAGGAAGTATTAAAATGAATAGGAGATAAGCAAATGATTGCACAGGTCATAAAAAAGGGGAAGATGAACTGGATAAGTCAATATCTGAAGAGAGAGAGCATTATTAAAGATGTTTTAGAAGGAAAATAGACAAAGAAATAAACTTTTACAGATCCTTGATGACTTGAAGGGTAAAGGAGAACTATCAAGAAATGAAGAATATGGAAAACAGAGTATGTGGAGAACTGAGTTTAACTTATATGTATCAATGGGAAGACTACTTAAAATGATATGCTTTCTCACACTTAAAATTAAATATTTTGCCATTCATCATTTAAATTATAAATATTTTACGCACTTTTTCTTCAGACACAATCTCGGAAATAAATCCAGTTTTATATTCAAAGGTCTCTCGTGTACGGACTTCTGGAATACGTCCCCATGTGACTTGCTCCTGGTGCAGCTGTCACTCACGCCCAGCACACTCTCTGGTAGAGGAACAAGAATACCCTTTGCCATTGCATAGTACTTCATAGTTGTTCTGTTGGCATTAAATCACCATTTTTCCCAGAGTAGCAGATTCAGAGCATACCCAAAAATATTCTTTTCTCTGGTAGATTTCACCTATCATTTACATTTGCCATAGCCCTACATGTATTCGCTAATACTTAGAAAGTAGATACTTTTCCAACAATCCACACTCCCTTTCTCCCAAGCAGAAGCATTTCCATAGAAAGTGCACATTACTTTTACCAAGGAAGTTGAGTACCTAATTTGTATCCAGCCAATTAGAACTAATTTTATTCAAATCTAGTCCTAGCTTCAAATGTAAATGAAATCAGGTCGATATGATCAAACCCTGAAGTTTTATAAACTCTAATGTACTCAAATATAATTTATATAATATAACTATTTCTTCTATTCAGTAATTCATAATTTGTAGTAGCAGGTAGAGATAATTTTTCTGACATTGACTTATACGAGAGCGAGTCAAAAAGTATCCGCAGTGTATTTATTTAAATTCACATAACAACAATACAGAATTCACAAGTGCATCATTTTTCAACATAGCCACCCTGCTTTTCAACAAACTTGGTTCAGCATTGCACAAGGTTTTGTATGCCTTCAGAAAAAAATGTTGTTTTCAGCCGAGCGGCAAACCACCTATGCACTGCCTCCTTCAGCTCATTGTCGTTGGCAAAATGACGGCCTCATAAAGCAACTTTGAGGAGTCCAAACAGATAATAGTCTGACGGGGCAGAGTCAGGGCTGTATGGTGGATGTTCTACGACCTCAAAGCATCTTGACACCGGTACAAAAGTCGGTTACAAATGTCCAAACGGATATGACTGTGCTGTTCGGTGAGTTGTTTGAAAACCCATCTTGCACAAAATTTATGGAAGAGAAGTCTTTTGTGGATAAATTCATAAGCTGAACGGTGACTAAGCTGCAGGTGGTTTGTCACTTCATCGATGGTTACCTTTCTGTTGGCAAGAATCAGTGCGCAGACTTCTTCAATATTGTCATCAGTCATCGACGTGAACGGGTGCTCTGATCGTTGTTCGCCTGTGACACTTGCTCGGCTGTTTTTGAACATGTCTATCCACTCGTACACACTTTGCTGTGGAAAAGTGCTGCTTCCATACTTCGCTGATAGTCTTCAATGAATTACTGCACCTATTACACCTTCAGCGCACAAAAATGGAAAGACTGCATGCTACTCTTCTTCGGTGCATGTGATAAGCAGAGCGGCCATGTTGACAATACTACTGTTGCAAGTCAACTGCATGGCCAAGGCTAAATATGCCACTACAACAACAGAAAGGCTTCGTGCTTAATATTGCACAAGCATTTAGCAGTGGTGCCTATCTCAACAAAAAAATATGAGCACTTTGCGGGTACTTATTGACTCGTCCTCGTACTTAGAAATTACATTTTTTTAATTCCAGGACATAGGTAATTGATTAAAGTAGGTACCTCATATGCACCTTTCAGCTAGTTTAAATGGCCATTTTATGGTTATAGAAATTACATTACCACATCACTAGAGTAAGTTATTACCTAATTTCACTTAATAGACATTTCACAGAATATATAGTGACAACGTATTAATCAGTTCACAATTGTTACTGTAAAGGCATTAGTTGAATTTATCGTATTACATTACTCCAGATATTAAATTTCCTATGTATTGTTCTGTCTTTAGCTTCGCAGCGACTCGATGGCCAGCGTCTATTCTGGAGCTGGAGAAGGAAGGTATGGCACGGTGGCCGTTCGTGGTGAGGTTGAATTTGCTCTACAATATAATTACAAGCAAGGAGCTCTGGAAATCTTGGTGAAGCAATGTCGCGAGCTGGCTCCCGTTGACACCAAAAGGAATCGATCAGACCCGTGAGTGGTTTTCTTTCAATGTTTACTTCATAAGGATCAGGTTAAGAATTGATTTTATCTTAATCTTAATCTTGATGCATTTTCACATTTGATCCCTATTATTAATCTTGAATGAATTTTTGTTTCCCATAAATGTAAATATGTCATATATATTAACTGCTGGCCTTGATAGAGGGGTGGTTAGCGTGTCAGGCTCTCAATGCTAGGAGCTGTGAGTTCAAATACTGAGGAGGGCATGGTCATATGTGTTCATCTTTGTTATAATTGTTGCCCTCAATGTCAAAAGCCATAAAGTGCTCTTTATGAACTAGTTAAAAATAAATAAATAAACTATTGTCACTGAAATTAACTAATATAATTCAATTATTTCATTTCCTGCCCCATTCATTTTTCCTGAAAGCAAACTTATTTTATTGCTTTGTCTTTCTGCCAGTGGCCATTCAATCATTTTAAAAAAATTTTCTTAAAATTTTTTGTGCATTAGTTTTAAAATATTGCCTGTTTTCCAGATGGTTTATATTTTTCCAATAGGGTTGCTGAATTCTGTAAGTTCAACAAATTTAATTTGATGTTTTGGCACAAATTTCACTGTAAGACGACTTAAGATATCAAGAACAGTAATATGTTGTATGCAATTCGATGGAATGAATGGTCGATATTCTACCGAGAAAAAAGGAGAAAACTCAAAATTATTCTTTTGATAACTGTTAAAAAATTTGTTTAATGATAAATGAACCCAAGAAAGTTGTCAGTTTATTCTTTAAAACAAAATTCTAAATGGCCCATAGAATTCTTGCTGATTAAGGGAGAGTAAATTTGCAGTTTTTCAAAACGTTTATTCACCATAATGTCTGTTACGATCATGGCTGATTTTACTCTATAACTATAAATTAAATTTTCTTTTCCATTATTTTTATGGGGAAAAATTATTAATGTAACTTATGTAGCTATGCCTAAAATGTAAATTAAATGGATCTAAAGAGAGGAAAATTTACTTTTTACTGGAATGGCTTAACATTTTTTGGTTTTCTCACCAAACTTTTGCCTTTTATAACTATGGTGGAAATTCAGTATGTTATGCTTAACTTATTTAACTTTATACTCTAATATTTCAAGTAAAATCATTGAGTTAGATGCCATCATTTTTAACGAAACTATTGGCTTTATGTAGAGAATTTCATACAAGTTGTGTGAATGCTCTTTTTTAAAGGTATGTCAAGGTGTATCTTCTTCCGGATAAATCAAAGAGTGGGAAGAGGAAGACCAAAGTGAAAAAGCACACACTGAATCCAGTTTTTGACGAAACGTTAAAGGTAATTTTCTTAAGTTCCATCTTCCATTCAAAGTCCCTTTTAAGCAAATTTTTATGAAATAAAATAAATATAAATACACATAAACTCATATGAATGGATTTGCAAAGTAATATGATGTGATACTATTATTTAACATGTGGTAATTATCTTTAATAAAAAATACCTCCTTAGCCCTTAGGAGTACCAATGTTGTCCTGAGTGATATGCAGAAAATCTGCTAAAATTGCCAACATCATTGTTCATAGCCACTCCTAATGCTGTGCCACAAACTCTAATATATAGCTGATAGATGGTGTGTTGTGTATTCAGTGGTTCAAGCTACTTTTTTGACATATAACATGCCATTACGATATCTTGGACTCATTTCTCTTGGCACTCTAAAGTTTAAGAACTCCATTTTCCAGTGTTGTTCGGGAAAGCTGAAAATTTCTTCTGATATTTTATTCAGTTACCAAATACGTTCAAAGTAGGATCGCATCATTAAAAATATTAGGTAAATTCCATTTGTTTGATCATATTTGTTCATTGCCTTAATCTGACATGCTTTGGTTCATTTTTTTAGTTCCATATAACGCTCAATGGACTCGAAACTCGAACCCTTTGGTTGACAGTATGGCACAGTGACATGTTTGGACGAAATGACTTCTTGGGAGAGGTTATGATGTCATTAGAGAACAAGGTCTTTGATGATCCATCACCCAAGTGGTATCCTTTGCAAGAGAGGGTAAGTTATTTCTACTTTGATATCGTTCACCTTAGTCTTACAAAAATAAAACAATTCATAAGAATGCAAAAATTCAACTTGCATTAGATTTTGAATGATTTGATCTCTTTAATTGAAATCTAATGATATTCTGAGTTATTCAAAAAGAAAATACCTATTTGGATTTGTCTCTTATTAACAAATTGTATTAGATGATTTCTAGTTGAATATGAGATTGATACAATGAGTTTAAATTTTGAAGTGTTGTATATTTTTAACTTTCTCATTATCATTGTTTAATGAACATTTTTGAAAATTGCTGAGGTCACTATACAGATTTTGAAGAAAGTATGAATAATGATTGTATGTTCAAATTGCACAACTAATCCAATAAAAGGTTTGTTGAAACTGATATGTTTTTTCCTACATACAGACGGAACCATTTGACGATTTACTCTGCTACAAAGGAGAAATGATTGTGGGGCTTAAATTTGTACCGCCAGATGTCACTAATCTTCATAAGAAAGGCCGAATGTCAAGAGGTTCTTTGCATGTCTTGGTCAAGGATGCTAAGAACCTTACAGCTGTCAAGACAAATGGAACTTCAGATCCTTTCTGTAAAAGGTAAATTTTATTAGAAATATTCTGATTATCTATGTAGTTACAAATATACTTTCAATTATTTTGAATGAATATCAAATTTTTAAGTCTCCCCATTTATGTGGTATATAATCAAATGCTTGTATAAAATTTCTCTTATACATTTAGCATACAATACAATAACTATCTGATTGTAAACAATAATTGCATGCACATTGTCAAAATTTATCAAATCTTACAAAATAAACGCAATTTTTATACTTATTATTGAACACTGATGATTTCAAGCACTGATTGAAGTTTCTTATATAATTTTTCAGACAGTTTGCTTTGGATAAAGAAATCCAAAAATAAAATCAACTTATTTATTCCTATAGAATGAAACAAAAACTAAATAGTACAGGCAGTCACCTACTTTCGTACATAATTTGTTCCTGAAAACGTGTACAAAAGTCCAACAATAGACTTACATGTTATAATGGGGGTTCCATTCCCAGAGACCCAAAAAATATGAAATCTCTAATTATAGTATAAATGTTTAGTTTTTTGAGCAGGGCCCTTTTAGACACAATCGTCGACGATATATTTCCAGCATTTCATACATGTTCTTTAATTTTGTTCTTTTCCTTCACAATTGAACACATAATCGACCGGCTTAAGTCCAATAAGTGACCGATTGAGGATAGAGATTCGCCGCTTCAATCATAAATTCATATCTTCAGTCATTTGGAACAAGTTTTAATCTTATTTTTGATCTTTAAGCCTTTATTTAAGAGCATATGCACGGAAATTACCGAGGACAACAATACTGGTAACCATGGAATCTTATTATTGAAATGTTAAAAAAATTCCAAAACTCGAGTATAAATTCAAAATATGAGCGAATTCAAATGAAATTGCATATTGCACAGTAAGAATAAGAATCCTTATTCATTTTGGCATGTTTTAGCACAAATTTCGTGTCGATAACTTAATTTTAAGATATTTTAAAGAGTAAAAGAATGAAAGCCTTCAAACCAAAAAGGTGATTTTTACATGTTACCTTATGGGAAACAACACCCATCCTCTGGAGTCAAACTCATGACCTATTTCGAAATATTTTTAGTCATAACGTAAAGATTCATTAACTCTGAAATCCTGAGAAATTTCTGGCTTCTAAGTTTATTCCTAATCGAGTTATTCACAAAATTAGTGTTACGCATGACCATGATGATGACCATTACGATTTTATAATATAGAGAGATAGGGAAAAATGCAATAAAATATTTAAATAATTGCACAAATAAACACTGCTGTACAGACAAAGATGGTGATGCTGCCAAAACTGTTGGTTGGCAGGCAGCACCACCAAGCGAAATGTTCGTTCGTCATTTCGCTGACATACGAAAGTCCGAATCCGGCGTACGAGAGGCGGTTCAGGGGTGTCAATGTATAATGTACAAAAGTGCGAGTTGTACGAATGTCGAACATACAAAAGTATTCATCATTTGAGAAATGGAACTATGATGAATATTTCTAATACAAAGAAAGTACTAAATTTGTGATAAAATAAAATAAGAAATGCAGTTAAACCTCTGCCTTAAAAACTACCTTAGAGTGAAATGCTCTGTATAACAAAATGCAGTATTAGTCTTGGCGATTTCATTAACATAAGTACTTAGAAAACCTCTACCTTATGAATCTCTGGTAATTACAGAACTTTTCTTTTACAAACTTTGAAAATATATTTTTATTTCCGATACAAATATATAATTAGTTTCTTTCATTACAACTTACACTTGAGACTATACTATTGACAGTCCTCTAAACAATGTACAAACACACTCATTACAACCACTATAATCTGTACTACTAAAGAAATAGCATTCTAAGTCATATATCCCGACTTTTGACTCTAATTTTAAGTCAAATATCAATTTCCCATAGAGTCTGACCTGGATTATCCATTGGGCACAGTGCCCAGGGCCTACAAAAAAGTTTTAGGCCTCAAAAAATCATAAATGAGCCAAAAATTAGAAAAGAAAACTGCCAAGTCAAACTTAATAATTTGATAGATCTATGATTATATTATGGGCCTACAAAGACTTTAATCTGGCCATTCATAGAGTTACATGTTATAAATTGAGATACGTTCCAGGACCTTGTACCAAGCAGTATTTAGACTATAAATTAATAGTTTAAGAACAAATGAGTGTTATATATTGTACTAGCTGAAATGCCCAGCTTCGCTCGGGAAAGAGCTTTCTTTCAAGTAGCAAACAATTTTTATTGCTCGGGGCTAATTACGCAAGCGAGGCTTACATTAACATTTACTTTTATGTATTGTATGGTAAAGTTTTACCATTAATATAATTACGCATTAACATCTTACTTAATATTCACATGGATAGATGCACTGAAGCCTTTAAGGCAGTAATAAAATTATGTGGATTATGTCAATACTATTAGCCAAAACGTAAACAATAAACAACAACTTGGTTACTGAACAAATGTATCGATTTATGTTGCGATAAATCTTTCAGTGTGAATGGTAAAAGATAAATGTTCAAATATTCCTTAAAAATCATTTGACTCACTTTAAAAGTATTCATAGACTATATTTAGGCATGAATCCATTGTATCCTTTTTCTTGGCATTAGCTATTCTTCCTCTATGGCGTGCGTCGGCGTGGATTTTCCTTGCATTAATCTTTACATGTATATCACCCTTTGAAGAGGACAACAATTAAGAAATTTAGCTTTGTTGCCGCCTGGAAAATGGACATCTAAACCGATAAATTTTGCGCTTAAAGGAAAATTTTGAGTGATTTAGCATGTAAAACGACAAAACATGAACAGAATTAAAATATTCAGTCTTTCGTGCATAAAATAATCCATTTCCCGTGACCGTAAGTTAATATTTAGATATATTTATATCCACATCAGTGAAGGGCTGCATGGCATTTTGGGGTTTCTCCACACCATTTCCCATGCATTCTTATGGAATTAATATTTTGTTGACCCCATGGGGTGTAAAAACGTATAAAGAACATACATACACACACACATACACTCTAAAATATTTATAAGATAATAAACATTTTTAAGACTTAAAACAGTCAATAAATTAATACAGGCCATTCCCAATTTACGACTGTAATGCATTCCCGAAAATCACATTATAAGTCGAATATCAATTTCCCATAAATTTACATACATGTTATAAATTGAGATACGTTCCAGGACCTTGGGAAAAATATGTACCAAGCCTTATTTAGGCTATAAATTAATAGTTTAAGAACCAATTAATGTTATATATTGTATAATAAACATTTTTAAGACAAAACAATCAGTAAATTAATATTTACAATTATTTAGGTAAACATGTAATGATATCCCATATTTAAATCCAACATGATATACATAATCACACGAAGATAGAAACAATACAGTTGTCCTCAAGAACAGCATAGCAAAAGTCTATCATATTACTAGATAAATGAATAAATTTTATGAATTGTTATTAAAAAATTAGAAACCATTACTGGTGTAGCCATGTTATCCCTAAACAGCAACATGGTGACGACAGCTGTATCTCTCTTGATTATGTTAGTGTTAAATAAGTAATGTTATGCTTCAACATATTAGCTGTCCATACTTTGTCTTAAAAACTAAGTTAATGTTATGCAACCTCAAAAATGTAGTCTGGTTACAGCACACATATACCAAGTACGTACTCATGTTGACATTGAAGCAATAAAGATAATTGAACTGTATTTAATATTATGATTTAGCATAAAGTGTAACAGTGGCTTTGATAATTTATAGAAGGAAATATTTTAACAAGCAATTATTTTTCTTTTATAAAAGACCAAAAAATCCAATTTTGGGCATGGTCATTTGCTCTTGATGCATATACATACATATTATGTAATGAGTGTAAACATGTCTTGGTATTTCATTTAATACCCTGTTGAATTAATAAGTGCAATAAATAATTTTATTGGCATGAATTTTTAACTATATATGTAAGAGTATTCAATTTTAAATTATTTAGGTTACTTTGATAATTTTATCAGTATTTATGGAAGTATATCATAGTTATAATTTATTTTTCAAATTTTTGTATTTACATTATGATATATCTGTAATATTTGCTAAGTTTAATTTACAATCAAGCATCTGATAATTATTTACACAATACAGGGGAGTCCCCATTTTACGTTAGGGTTAGGGACCACAAAAGTCCAACGCATATCGAAACTCCGTATAACGGGGAATTTTCTTCCATATGAATAATGTGAAATGGGGGGGTTAGGGGCCGTAAGAACATAGACTTCACCTATGCAACTTATTGCTCAAGGGTTGTCAATAACACTATCCATTGATGGGAGATCGATACTAAAGCTTTCAGCGTTATTTTCTTCATTTGTTTTCTGATCTCCAAACTGTGTTAGTTGACTACGAATTGTAAGGGGGGAAGGAAGGGGAATAACTATGAGGGTACATATTATAGTCACTTCATTTGGAGTTGGACGAAGAAGCTATTCTTTCAATTTCTCAGCCTCTTGAGTTCTAAACAGCTAGGTCCTATTAACATCATGCGAAAACAGGGCATCGGCAGTTTCTTCTTGCTCCCATCAGGCCATTTGTCGAGAAACGTACGTCTGCACTTTCCACACTTACTTCTCTCCGGGGAATACTCAGCACAAGTGAGACACAACTGTGTCGCTTAGAAGCACGGGAAAATAAACACTGGCTTGTAAAAGGAAAACGTCTGTGTTCCATAAAGAGCTAACTGCAAGACATTTTCAAATCCCTAAAATCAAATCCATCCATTAAAGTCAAAAAATGGACATTTAAATCCGGTGTTTAAAGGTTAAAGAGTATTTTTACTAACAAGAGTGAAATGATGGAAATTTAACTTATATGCATGTGTGCATAATACTGATCACAAATGTGAAGATTGAGAAAGGGAAAAATTCTGAACTTGACCGGGACTCGAACCCGGGTCTCCCACTTGCCGGGCAGGTAGTTGGTTAAAGCCCCTACCTGGCATGTGGGAAACCCATGTTCGATTCCCGGTCAATTTCAGAATTTTTCTTACGAAAATTTTTACTTACGAAACACGCAATTGAAATCCATTTTGTCATTACGTAATGCACAGTATTTATGTGAAAACATTTTTGATAGCCTATCACTCATTTTTAATCCTTATTTTGTAGCATATAAATAATTTTATTCCACAAACCCATTTTTAGTGATGAAAATTACCGAAGAAGGCTCAACTTTATGAAATCGATTCATAATAAAATAACAACACAAGCAGAATTCAAAGAATTTAATAAAAATGCACGACCGGTTTCGTTAAAATCGTAACCTAAAACTTCAGCTACGTATGTGCGGGGAAACATATAACAGAAAAATGTATAACAAGGACCCCTGTATATACCGTATTCACCTGAATCTAAGACGACCTTTTTTTCCAAATTGTCAGCTGTAAATATCAAGAGTCGTCTTACATTCGAATACGAAGTATATTTAAGCATTTAATCAATGGTTTTTACAACAAATGGTATGTTAGAGTAAACAATTCTCAACAGCAAATTCAAGTACGTACATAAACAAGTGAAATAAACAAATAGTAATAACAATAAGAAAAACATGACGGGAATAATAATTATTTAGACTAATAATCATCGTCGACGATCATAACACAGATGACGTACTTTCATCTTGCACGTAATGGCAACCGCAAGGTAAAAACAAATGAGAGCAAAAATCATTGGGATTCCCCTTTCAAACGACTCACCGCGACTAACTAAGTGTGACAGTAATTTTGAGTTGTGCATTCTTGATTTAAATGCACAACCCTTACGTTAAAATGACAGTTCATGTTGAAGCATGTGGCACGAGTGCAAAGGGAAAGTTAACAAAAGGAATTAGACGGAGCTATGATGCAAATTTTAAGCTGATCGTGATTAATTATGCAGAAAAAACTAATAACTCTGATGCGAGTAGAAAGTTCGGTGTATCTGAGGCAAATGTGCGTCGATGGAAACTCTCAAAACAGGAACTAGAAAAAGCCAAAGCCACAAGGAAGTCGTTAAGTGGTCCAAAATTAGGTCGATTTCATGGCATAGAAGAAGTAGTAAAGTTTGTGAGCACCATGAGGCAGAATGGTATGCCTGTTTCGACTGAAAGTATTATACTTAAAGCTCATGAAATTGCTAGAGGACTTAATATATCATTGCAAGAATTCAAGGCCAGCAGAAGTTGGTGCATGAGAATGATGCGACGAAATAATTTTTCTTTACGGTGACGAACTTCACTGTGTCAGAAATTGCCAGAAGACTATGTTGAAAAACTTCTCGCTTACCAGAAATACGTAATTGGACTTAGAAAAAGCAATAATTACCTTTTGAGCCAAATAAAAAGTGCCGATGAAACTCTGGTTTTCTTCGACATGACATCTAATTATACTGTGAACGAAAAAGGTGCGAAGTCCGTCCTAATTAAAACTACAGGCAACGAAAAAATGCGAGTCACGGTAATGTTGGCAGTTTTAGCAGATGGGACTAAATTACCACCATATGTGATTCTAAAGGGGAAAACAATGCCTAAGGAACATTTGCCAAGTGGAATAATAGTTAGGTGTCAAGAAAAGGGGTGGATGACTAAAGAACTAATGAGAGATTGGTTATGTGTGGTGTGGAATAGACGGCCAGGAGCTTTACTAAAACAAAGAGCAATTCTTTAACTGGATGCATTCAAAGGACACTTATCTACTGAAATTAAAAACATAATGAGTGCGATGAATACTGATATTATTGTAATACCTGGAGGAATGACATCGCAACTTCAAGTTTTAGATGTTGCTGTCAATAAGTGTTTTAAAAATAATTTAAAGGTTTTGTATTCTGAGTGGTTACAAAGTGGAACTCACACTTTAACACCAAAAGGGAATCTTAAGAAACCTGAAGTTGCAATGCTCTGCCAATGGATCAAGGCATCATGGCAACAAATAAATGCAAAAGTAATAGTGAAAGGATTTAAGAAATGCTGCATATCTAATGCCATGGATGGGAGTGAGGGTGATGTTTTGTGGGAGACTGATGACGAAGTTGAGAGTGATAAAGATAATGAGCATGATGAAAATAGTGAAGGTTGCATAGACAGTGATGATGACTAATACAATAAAATGATTTTATGCAGCAATTGGATTGAAATGTTTTTTTGTTGTCCTGAAATGAGTATATTCTGTCAATGTATTTACTTTATTTTTAATGTTATCTTAAAATGAATGCTACCATTTAATTTGTTTGAAAACCTGAATGGTTCTATTTGTGATGTGATCTTATGATTTTAAAATGTTAAAAGACAATGACATTCAAGAAAAGTGTAAGAGAAAATAAATATTTCACAAGATTTATAATTTTTGTAGTAATGAAGGTCAATTTGAGCTTTTTTCTGTTTTGGAATCATCAAAATGGGAGGTCGTCTTAGATTCAGGGTCGTCTTGGATTCGGGTGAATGCGGTAATTTGAGGAATTGTTTTTTATTATCAGTGTTAATAATGAAGGCAATAATACTTACCTGAATTAGATGCTGGTATTAAAATGCAATATCAAAATATCACATTGTTTTGTTTCATGACATCTAATGAAATCCATTTCAATTTTTATTTTCACATATTTTGTTCATGGATAAATTTAATTGGTTATAAAGTGATAATTTCTTATTACTTTATAATCAATTACATTTACCCATGAGCAAAATATGTGAATGACCAGTGCTTTTTTGTAAAAGAATGTGTGCCGGTACTCCCACATCCCCTCCATCTCTTCCTGCACCCTTTCCCCCTTCTCTATTGAATTCGTGATGAACTTTTAATAACAAATTTGATCATAAACCATTTAACATTTATAGAAACCATTTATTACTTTAAGTTTTAAAGAATTAAAAAAATTAAAATATACCGAAATGAGATGCAGGTCAACATCACTCTGAAAAAAGGTGCCGGTATGCCATGTTGATGCGTACCATCACAAAAAAGCACTGTGAATGACATAATAGTATGTTTACCAGCAATCTGCCAAAGTACTACATAATGTTTTGGCTATGAATTGCCAATTGGAGGTTTTAAAACTAATAAACATTTTTGTATCTTTTTCTCAGTTATCTTCTTCCAGATAAAGGACGCAGCTCAAAGCAGAAAACTGCAGTTTGTCGCAGGACAATCAATCCTGTTTGGAACCATACATTTGTGTATGAGGATGTTAGCCTTCAAGAGCTGTCTGAACGCAGCTTGGAACTTACAGTTTGGGATCATGATCGACTTGCTAGCAATGAATTTTTGGGTGGACTTAGGTTTAATCTTGGAAGTGGTAAGTTTCAATTTAAAATTCTCTGTTAGTTTAAAATAAAAATATTAATTATGAGATAGCTAAAAGAACATACCTGTGGCTGATTAAATTTCACATATTTTATTCAAATAATTCAGTTTATATTGGATTCTTTCCCTGCAAAAAATGTGTTTAGCATTGTCTTCAATTAAATGTAATTGTTTTTACAGATGTCTTAAGAATCTGTTCTTACATGTGGTACCAGTTAATTTTCTTGCAAATGTAACTTTATTTTTTATTTGAATTTCTCTTACAGGAATGTATATTGCATAAGACGTTCAAATATATATTTGTATACCAAAGACATTTCAAAGCAATATATATCATTAAAATGGCAAAGTCATGTATGAATAAAGCCTAATGAATAATCAGATCCAGCTAACCCAGGATAAATATGAAAGTGGTTCAAAAGAAAACAGTAAAAGTGAATAATTATTCGTAAATGCATTTAGTTTAAAACATTTTACATATGAATGTTATTATACTTTTGTTGGCAGCAATAAGTGTTATTGTTATTTTTGGCATTGTTGTCATTAACCCACTTAAGATACAGAGTGGCTACATTTTTATAAAGTTGTGCCAAAATTGTTGGGAGCAGTTAAAAGATTTTTTAATACAGTTGAAGTTGAACCTATTGAAATATGTCGCAGGATAGTTGATGCATATGGTGAGAAATTATTCGCACAAAGGAGATTGTGAATGAGCAAAAAAGTTAGTAAATGGAGTCCACAATCTTGAAGATGGATCCCTCATCACCTTACAGATAATCTAAAACATAGGCAAGTTGATGCATGCTCTGTCTTACTGGCTCTTTATGAAGACGAAGATCGATGAGACATGTGTAAATTACTTTCAGCCTGAAAGTAAGCAAACCAGAAAAGAATTACGTCATTCTAGCTCAGCAAAGTCTAAGAAATTCAGAGCAATACTGTCTGCAGGAAAAGTGATGCTAATCATATTTTGTGATAAAAATTGGATGGTTTTTGAGAGTTGCATTAATAAGAGGACACGTGTCAACACCTTCTCATACTATAATATGTTTAAAAACCATCTACAATCTGGACCAAACATCGAAGGTTGATTTCAAAAGGGGTTTGTTTACAGCACAAGGCCTGTTCTCACAGTGCCTGTGTGTCAACACTCTTATATTTTGCATTTTGAAGTGATATCATATAACTGATGTTCTCCTGACATTGTTCCAAGTGATTATCTTCTCTTTGGAGCCCCCAGAGATGCATTAAGTTGAAACCATGTCTACTCTGACGAGATTGGAATAGCAGTGCATGAAACAAATCAAAGAAAATATACTTGCATGGAATCCGGACATAAGCTTCGCAATAGAAGAAGTGCACTGAAAGAACAGGAGGCTTTGTTGAAAAATAAAGAAGTTCCTATAAATAATATTTTACTCAACTTTGCTGTCTTCATTTGAACCACTGTCATACATTATTCATAGGTTTAGTTTTTGTACAAAACAACATATATGAAGCATATCACAAGGTTTATGAGTTTGTATAATTTATGTATGTTTTTACCCATATACAGGTAAACACTATGGTAAAAATGTCGATTGGATGGATGCAACTGGAAGAGAGATGACTCTTTGGCAGAGTATGCTCGAGAGAGCCAACTTCTGGGTCGAGGGCTGTCTCACACTCAGGCCGACTCTGGATCACCGTTCTTCCCCCTCTGGAACACTAGCCTCGTAGACTGAAAAAAATAACCTCCTTTTAAATGGGAGTCTAAAACAAATCTCTCTCTCTTTTTTTACCAAAGCTCCACTGACACCTTAAATGGTTGTCGTCTGTGATGCATAATCTTTTTTAAAAAGGCCCGTGCGCGTGTCGTTATCATGACACAAGGCATTGCTGGCAGGAAAAAAAAGGCAAGATTGCTTTGAACGAACAGTTCACGTCATTCCCTCAATCTTGTTGAAGAGTAATGGGACTGGCATCACGAGAAATATTACTACCCTACGAAATGTTAATTCTTATGAACCGACGAACAAATAATGGGTAGACAATATTGGTACAAATTATTCCGTTCTTCCTTTCAACATAAGAAAAAATTTGCTTCTTCAAAAGGCACTTTGGCAGATGAGTCGGTCTCATTTTTGTTTGCCCAAATGGCCAAGATAGCAGAGGGTATTTATTTATTTGCGTTGCCATTCGAGAGGTTTATATTTTTCGTTCTGCGAGGCTAGAAAAGAGGGACACTTTTTTCTGTTTCTTTCGTTCGTGATATTTTATTTGCACAATCAAGTTAAAAGTTACTTTTTAATTTTTTTGTGAGTTGTTCAAAATCACCAAGCTGTAAAGTGTTGGAAAAAACGAAGGGTTTGTACTTTTTTTGATCCTTAGAAAATCTTGCAAGATCAAAATGTATCTATCGTCTAATTGTGAAAAGTTATGTTCAACTCTCCAAGAATGTTGCCAGATGTAGGAGTATTTTTCCTGATATCCATAAGAATGATAGGGAAAAATGATGCTTACAGATTTGGTCATACATTTCGGTCATAATTGCAAAATCTTTGGCTAAAACGATGGTCCACGATTTTTATAAAAAATGAAGTTTTCATCAGGATTCGACCGAATCCTTGGGGCCAAAAGAGAATTGATGTAAAAATCAAAGGATACCTTGTATTATAGCCATTGAATTCAGTGGGGTTCATTTCTTGCATTTCTTGAATGCTATGTTGTGAAATATCAAAAGATGAAATTTTTACCGTAATTGTTACTTTATTTTAGCTTTGATCTCTTTATGGCTTAGTATTGTGAGTGACTGAGAGGAAGATAAACATGGATGTCACACTTCAAGAATTTTGTGAGGAAACTTCCTGAAATATTTAATTTTTAAATGTTCCTACGAGTGTGAAGTGAAAGTGATGGTGTGAATCGATAGTGTTCATATTACTATGTCCATTTTCCGTTGGAAGTAATCACCAAGGTGATGATTTTTTTTATTTTCTACTTGAATGGATTATCCATGAAGACTATTGTATAAACTTTGCCGCCCATGTCTTATTGCATGAGCAGCTGCTGCATTTTTGATGTGATCGTGTTCGACTCATGTTTACTTTTTCCACGTTGCCAAATGTTTTGAGGAGACCTGTACTTTGGACAGTTGTGGACTTTATGAAAAAAGTGCCATGAATAATAGTACTCCTCTGTTAAGTCTGACTATTCCATGCGATCTGTTTCATTTTGGCAACTTGATATAATTAAGTGTACTTTAAAATCGTCATGGTGCTGTCTGCAGATCCTCTGCAGTATTAAAAGTATGTAGATTTTCCAATCCTCTGTAAATGTCAGTTAAACAGTTCTGTGAAACATTCTCCTTGATTGTCATTGGTGGAAGAAATCTGGAGAAAGCACAGTATTGGTGAATCTTAGGACCACCATGAGCATTTTATGCCTTTTATTACTCTGTGCTTTTTATGCTACATTCCAGTTAATTTTGCTATGTTTTGTGCTTATTAATAAGTGTGACCAGATTTTTTTTGTTATTAAAATGTGAAATGTTTTGGGATAGGAAGGGCTAGAGCTATCATCAACTGCAAAGTCATCATAGATCTAAATGGGCCTAGCGTACCATATTTTATGACTTCAAAATGTATATTACCATTAAAAAAAGTTTAATTGAGTTCTTTTTGTTTTTTTATTAGTTGCTTCGTCATCTTGAAACATCAGTTGGACTGTATCAAAGAAATTATTGTTTGTTTTTAATACAGAGAAAATTTAACAAGCAGGTTTTTTTAAAAGTTGACATCATTTAAAATTTTTAAAGTTTAATTAATCTTTCATTGTGAATTTGTAAAAATAAACTCTGGTTTGGAAGAAAATCTCTCAAGTTGGTCAGAGGGACTCTGACAAGTGATATATATATACGTCTTATAGCCTTGAATTCCTGTTACATAGCTCATTTTCCAGTTGCAGTGTTTGGAAAAATGATTAAAATATGATATCATGAGCAGCCTCTTTATGAGTTTACCAAAACAGCTGACCTTTCATAAACTCCTCAATAACCACTATCTTGCTGTTTTTGATTGACTTTGATCCATATATCTGTATAAATAAGGAGAGATATGCATTTAAACAACACTGTATAATTAACCATATAACTTTATAACTTTGAAAGCTACACATGTGAATAGCATGCATATAAGGCATTTCAAGTATAAAAGTTAATGTCCAAAAGCACAAGTCATATGTGTAGTGATTCACAAATTTAATAATAATCATGTCACAGTGCTTATGACACAGACCTTTAGCAATTATTATAGAAATATCTCTTCACAGGTTTTCATTGACTATAAATGCTACATACAGTGTTATGAGAGAAATTCTACCTAGCATTTTTCCATTTAGATCTCTCACTGATATACACCATTTTATATTATGTATATGTGTGAAGATATAAACCTACTGCAGATGAGCTTGGTTTATTGAACTTATTATTTACCATAGCAGTCATGAATGTGCTGAACCCATATATTCCAACTGATGAGCAAAACCTGGATAATGCTATTTCTTCATGTATCACAAATTTCTGGTGATAGATAACTAACAGTTGTAATCCTTGTTTTAATTTTGAAGTTATAATATTAAAAATACCTTTACTTTGAAATCGCAAAGGAAAAGCTTTTCTAACAATTATTTTGGGAATAGAATAACCTAATAAAGATATTAGGTACCTAATTTAAGTGTCACTAATGTGTGATATGTAAACCAATAATAATTTATTAACTGAACACACCTAAATAAAGGCTTTTAGTGATGATTTGTCAAATTAATCTTTCGGCAAGAATGCACAAGCTGCTCAAGATAACTCATATCCATGGAATGGATGAGTGAAAAATAACTGTCTGCAGAGGTAATTTGACTAACAATAAGTATTGATATTTTCATCTTAATCATCAATGATTTAAGGTAATAGCATCTTCTAATGAATTGGTGTGTTAATCAACAGGTTGACAGGAATCCATAAGCTGATTAAGGTAATTCAGCCATGTAATGATTGAATAAACCAAAGTAACCATCTTCAAATGTAATTTTATTAAGTTACTATTATCTTATTCAACAATGGTTTTAGCTAATAGCTTCTTCTAACGAATAAATGTTTTAATAAACATTAAGAACTACTGAGATGCGATTTGTTGCAAATAGTTCTACTTCTGATCATCATGACTTTTCCTCACATAATTAATTACAATCAAAAGCTGATTTTCTAACTTAAAAATTTGAATTAAATACAGGAATAAATAATGAGATAAAATAATTTTTTGGAAGTGATCTGCTTGCTTACATACACTTGATAACAATTAAGTTAGACATTTAAAATGTCTAACAGAATGAAACAGAAATGACAAAAGTAGGAGTAAAATCTTTCATATAAGTAGAACGAGTGCAAACGAACTAACTATAGCAAAAGTTGAAGGTAATGTAGTAAAACAAAAGGACTAGTGACTGACAACTGAAATGGATAGCAGCATAATAAGAAATAAGAGGATTAAAAGCTCATATAATGTTTCGAATAAAAATTGTTATGGATAATAATAAAGGAGTCAGGTTATACTTCAGCTGAATTAGTTTAGATGAAATGATTCTGGGAAAACAACCGTGAGTTTTAGATCATTCCGAAATCAATTAAGAATTAGTTTCCTTTAAAACAATAACAATGCAGAAAACTATTTTATAAATAACTGACGAAATTTTATTAAACATACATGGTTTTAAATAATTGACGGGGTTGAAATCGTTAATTATCACGAAATAAATCCGTAGCTACCGTCAGCTACCGTATCTTTCACACATTCTGATTTCTAATACAAAATTCTGCATTTACATGATAGATGGCACCATTTAAGAACCTACATCGCTATTGGTCGACTACTAGTGCCACCTTTGTCTATGATACAATTTTGGAATTAATATGTTAAGTTCGTTTGATTGCGTCGAATGTTTGAGATTTTAGCGGTATCAACAGAAAGTTATTTCGTGTGTGTGTGTACGTGAATCTTTGGATACTGTTTCATTAATATCTAATCGTGGAAGTTTGCTTCTTAATCTTATCGATGAATCGTAAGAGGATTCCCGAGGTGAAAAGAAATTTATCAGTTAAATGGTTTTGGAGATGAGTCGGTTCGCAGTCGCCGTAAGTGGAATGATTTTAATAACAATTTTATATATCTTACTGCCATTGCGATGAAGCTACAGGTGGTACTATTATAAAGCAGTTCGGGAATTCTACACGTATGTCACGTAGCAGATTCATTTTCCAATATTGAGTGATATCGTATTGATGACATGTTGCCTGTAAAATGTTACTCAAGTTGGATCAATGTAAGTAAAAGTAGTAAGGAAAAATTAACGAATTTTTAAACTGAAAACAAATATTATGTACTTGTAAAACATTCCTATTTTAAATTGAACTTTTTCTGACAGATAACTCACAATGATACGTTAAGTGCTTATCAAAGGTGGAAGCATTGAAGCAAAATAATTGAAGAAAATATTACATTATAGTAAACATTGGAAAGTGAAGAAAGATTCAAAGGATTTTTCGGGAGGAGGTCTGAAAATTGTAAGTTGATTTTTACGAAAATGGAAAATGTTACAAAGATATATTGCGTAGATAAAAATGGAGTTGGATTACGTGGGCGGAACTTGATATTTGGGCGATGATAAAATTTTTTATACATTTCTTAAGTATTATTTACAACGAATGGTTTATTTGTTTTCTTTCATTACGATTATATAAATAGTTTCAAATAATAAAGTTACACGTAATAGGTTTTGAATCGCAGCAGAAGATGAGCTACATCATACGTTTACACACTTATAGTTTAATTGATATAAATCTTTTTGCAACTTGGAAAGTAATTAGTACTCCTTTGTAGTTATGATTTGTGAGATAAAATTAACTGAATAAATAATTCAAATAATCTAAATTAAAAATATATTATCTAAATAGGATTTTGTGCCTTAAAACTTGTTTATTTTTCTACCCATAATTCCTCGCGAAAGTTCCGTCACTTCTAAGCACTTTCAAGATGATTCTCAGTTATGGTTATGTACTTGTAAAACATTCCAATTTTAAATGAACTTTTTCTCGCAGATCACTCACAATGTTGCGTTAGCTGCTTATCGATGCTGAAAGTATTGAAGAAAATACTACGTCATTATAGTAAACATTGGAAAATGAACAAAGGCCAAAGGATTTTCTGGAAGGACGTCTGAAAATTGTAAGTTGATTTTTATGAAAATAGTTCATTTTAATCCTATTAAAGATATACCTATATTCCGTAGTTATAAATGGAGCTGGTTTACGTGGACGGAAAATTAACTGAATAAATAATTAAAGTAATCGAAAGAAAAAATATATTATCTAAATAAGATTTTGTGCATTAAAACTTAATTATTTTTTCTACCCATAATTCCTCGCGAAAGTTCCATAACTTTTAAGATATTTCTCATATGAAAAATCATTTTGTATTTTGCTTATTTTTTGTTTGCACCTCAAACGTTTCTTTCTAATATCTAATATAGAAAAGAACATTTTTTCTGAATTATATAATAGAATCCTCACTTATGAACTTGAAACTATATACAATTATGTCACGAATTCCCTTTGACATAGATTGTTGCTGACCAGTGTTACTCAACAGAATTATGGGATGCACGAAACTGTTAAACAATAATTTTGTCCGCTCTTCAACACCAGTAAATGAATTCTGGATCCAGGAATGCGTAGTAACCTATACGATACCGGTTCCGGACCCCCCCCTTGAAAAATTTTGATTTTTCTAAACTGTGGAGAAACATCGTTATTTTAAGTCTGGGTTCACGGGCGCCGTCAGAGAGGAATAGGAAACGGTTTGCCCCCTTTGTTTTTAACTTAAATATAATGAACAATGCAATACGCGACATTGTTATAACTTGCATATAACCTTTGTGCTTGTCAATATTTCGGACCTCCCCCCTCTTGAGAGAATCCCGTGTGCGCTACTGCCTGTAATCCATCAACTTTGTTATCAACGTTTATACATTCTGTATACACCTTTGCTTTGCCTTAAATAAACCAATGTCTTTATTAAACTATATAATCGTTTAATACTTGTATTGTGGTTAATGACACTTCCTCAATTTCATGCTTATTTACATTTTTTGAACTTTCATAAAAATGTGGTGTCCAACACATTACTTTTTCCATACAGAGCAATGAATATAATTACTCTCGACGGCAGCGTTCTCAGAAACAATTATCAGCGATTACGTTCGAGAATAATTTTGAAATATATTCAGTAGTCTTTATTACGTAAAAAAAGCAAGTAAAGAAAATTGTTAACTGTCTCTATAGATAGAAAATATCTACGAGTAATTAATATCATCCTTGGAGGCGTACGCACCGCTATCAACAATTAGAAAGTATTACCGTAGCAGCGGAAACAATGTATCACTTAGCGACGTATTTAACGTAAATTTAGAAGAAAAATCAAAATATCTCTTAAACTATCGGCTTTATGAAAAAATGTTCCAAAAAACTTCTATCGACTTTTATTCTCTACAACTTTTATAATTACAACTGTTTATGAAAATTGAGTTTTAAAGGAGATATTTGGAAAAAAACGACGAAAAACCAAAATATCTATTAAACTGTTTTACGAAAAATTGTTTCAAACAAAACGTGTAGCAAATTTTATTCTCTGCAACTTTTATAATAACAACTATTTATGAAAATTGAGTTTTTAAAAACGGGAAAACGACAAGGGTAAACATCCACTTCCGGTTGACATATATTGTTCAAAAACTAATCAACTCCTGTCACTATTATGAAAGTATTATAGGTTCTCTTAATTAATCCGGCCCCATCTTGGACCGGGGCCCAGAACGTGTGTTTTGCGTGGGGCCCATGAACCGCTTAATCCGGCCCTGGGTACATATAACTCTCCGGGTCAACAACACAAATGAAACGGTGAGGAATAGATCGATAAATTGAATGAATACTAATTAACTGTTGTATATTGTACTAGTTAATGTGTGCTTGCGTTCTGCAAGCGCTTTCTCTCGTCTTAATATAAAGAGTAGAGCAGACAGATAATTTTTAAACGCAAAAGTTTGCACCTCTGCGCCGATTTATGTTTTTCATTATGGACAATGTTGGAATAAAAACAACCCCTAAAATTTATAATTGTAAAACTTCTATAGTTTTTCATCATTTGATACCAATACCTCACACTGCAAAATTTCATCGTTGTAGCACCTCTAGATGTGTATTTATATAAATTTAATTGTTTAAAAATGATGAATTTTTAACAGCCACAATAATAAACTTTATTATAATTTTCAATATTATTTACCGCTGGAACACCATTCCCTAATTTTCTCAAAATGTTCAGCTCCCTTGCTTTAATGAAAGTGCATAAACATTAGTAAATTTTTTTAACATTTATGAATTTTTTACGGCCGAATAAATAAACACTTTCAAATTTCTATAATCCCGTTTTTGTTATTTGGTAAGTTCTACCGTTAGAAAAAATTTCAGCATTTTAGAACATTTATAAGTATGTACCTAAACCATGAAATGTTTGTTTATATGTTTATAATATGTGATTGCATTATGCAAGCATCTTTAAATATTAGCATTTTTACAATTTAGAAAGAAATTTAGAATTTTTCTTGCCGATTCAGCCCTAATCTGAGCCATTCTCTTGTTTATTCTTCTTAAGATATTATAATCTTGCCAGATTTGGTCGGAATCGGTTGAGAAATTTGGGCGTGCATAAAAGAACAGACAGACTTATTAAATATAGTGGTGGAGATTCATGTTTTTGCAGCGGTTCCTCACTGTCAAGCGAGCAGTGCTACCCCATAAAAAGAAATATTCTAAAATAGAAGTAACTTCTGTTTTAGTATCAACGATCGGTGGATGGACGCTGAGGACGGCTCTTTTGTGGCCGAAGCGCGCATCTGGCTTCTCCGAATGTCTTGCGGCTATTGGAGTTATCCTGATCATCGGTTGGATTCCAGGCAAACGGTGAGCTTGAAATGTTACACTTTTGAAATCTCCGCGTATGGTCTCTTATCTGGTAACGACTGCTTCTAGACTTATATAATAATACGAGTATTATGAAAAATAGACTTCTTTAAAACAAAAGTTTACATATAATAAATAACACTTATTGAGATTAATGTGGCTCTTTTCCATGACATAAAGAGTCAGTCATTTGCTCGACTGAAGGGAGCCGCAATCTCACGTCAGATTTTACATGCAATTTCTGACGATTTTTTTCTTAATTAAACAAAAAGACGAAAATTCATATTCGCACATGCACTATGTGGGGAAAGGAATCAATATTTTTATTAGCCTTTTAGCCATTTCCACATACTCGTTTGATAATTGTGCCCAGAAAGCAATCAAAGATACCTTCGAGAATTTAATTTTCAAGTCACCGTCAGTAGAAATATTCATCAGGCTTTCTTGTTCTATTCCTGTTAGATGTGGAATCGAAAAATCCACATCAAAAGGATAGCGCACCCAATTGCTAGAATCGCCCGTTTCTGGATAATATGATCGTAATTGTTTCGTAAGTTCTTCCAAATGCTCCTTTATATCTGACAAATCCAAACTGAGGAATAGAAATTTGTACGTATTTCAGATTCGCCAGTTCGGTTTTATCTGGTTTTATGACTTAATCCGAAACACGTCTTGTCCCGTGGTCAACGGAAGCAAACAAAACATTAAGCCCCCGCCTTCAGTGATAAAGCTACTGTTATGTATGCATTCAGTGTTTTTAGAGACAAAATATACTGTATTATGTACACACACTGAGTAAATTTATTGCAAAACATGTTCTATAACAACATCATAGTGATAAAAGCTGATTTGGAGTGTCCAGTGTCATAATATTAGCCACTTTCTCAAGTAACCCTTAACGCCTTTAAAAGTACTCCAAAAGGTACGCCTACCCTACTTTGGAAAACCCTGATCTATATAATTTCCCTCTCGCTATTTCATGTTTTTTCCTCAAAATATCCATTCAAGTTTGACCTCATATTCATTCGATTGACGAAGATAGTGACGAATTTCATTATTAACGACTGCTTTCGGCACATTGCTATCGTTAAAGCGAGCGTAATAAATGAACGAGTCGATTAAACACGGTCCTCTCGTTAAGTGCAAGGAAAACCAATCAAAAGAATAACCCGAAACGTCGCTTCAGCACAGTTTTATTTTAAATTCCGATAACTGTACTGTATGGAGTTATCGGCTTGACCTCGTTGCATCTCGAGACATATACATTGTCGACTTATAGTAGTTTTTTGACAGGGAAAGTGAATCTGCGAGTGAACAACATCGTTGACCCATTTCTTCAGTCGAATCTCGTGTCAGTGTATGGAAATAATAGTTCAACACCACGATCTTCGGATCGCTTTACCCTAATGCCGTAAATTCCGTAGCAGCCGCCAGAGGGGGTGAAGGAAATCTCAGGCCGTGAAAGGGCGCCATCTTTGACGGGAAACCATTATTACAGCGCGTATTTATGACTAAGCATTCTTTGTCGGACGTTTTGTGGCGCCAAATAACCCTAAATGATTGTCCGATGAAATGAGAGCCGCTTACTACAACGCGATAACTGCCAGAACAAGGTGATTTATAGCTTAGAAAGCACCGGGAGAGTTACTGGGTTAAAATTACTCGTGTTTTTCTCGGCCTAGCTCGGTCCTTCGCTGTTATGTTGCATTTTTTCGAGAATAAATCGTGAATCGATTATCTTTCCGTCTATGTCGGCGTTCGTCATCATTTTCTCGGACCAGTTTTGAGTAATTTTGAATTTATGGATTTATTCGTCCACACGGTGCTTTGCAAGTCTCCAAGATTTGCCGGCAAAGGCATTTCACCATTAAAATAATTATGCAGATATTGGATCAAGGAGCAGTATAGTCACTTATAAAGCCTCGAAGTTTATAGTTTTTCCCTTTGACAAACATCAATAAATAACGTAATGCATTATACAGGTTTTTCGCATGATGCGTTTCTGTTGAATTATTATTTGTTGAAACTTCCTGTCAAACGGTTTTCGAAGTTTTCCACCTTATTTAAAAGAAGACTAAATCAATCCTGTGGAATAAGTAATTCTTCGTAAGCTATAAAGCGATTCTACGGCGATGCAAATGTGTGGTATCATTGTGTATACCACATTTAAAAGCCATTAAAGGATACCTCGGTACGGCGATCTCCAACTCGTCGCCCGAAGGATGGTTTCAAACAGTCCTCGTTAGATTTTTCAAAGATATCACGTCTGATAAGCGTTTAAATGACTGAGCCACAATTTTTTCCCAAACATCTTCATCATATCCGTTTATCCGTTGACAGGTTCGTGATTATTCTTGGTTAACCCTAAGGCTACCAAGGGGGATAACGAGATTACCCCAGACTAATTTTTTTTACATATCTTCCTTTAAAATTTTAAATATAATTATGAAAAAAGTTCAGAATATTCGGAGAAATATCGAAAATTTTCTTACCGAGTTACCCCTCGGTATTATTCGGAGCAGTATTCCTTATAAAAAATTTAATTTTTCGTCTTTCACTATCTTTACCAGCGTTGATCTTTAAGTTTGCCTTTTTATACACTTTTATTGATTTTCGCTTGGGTCTTGTTTGTCACCAATGTACCATTGTGTCATTTTCGAAAATTAATTTCGGGCACTTCCCGATAAGTTACAGAAATTAAATTTGGTACGTTCGTAGGTATGCTGGGTTACTACAATAATTCGAAGAGAACATTTCCTAGGTGCCCTCGGTTCGATTCCAGACCGTCCGGAATATTCCCCGTTTAATTACACGCAAAAAAATTTAAACCACCATACCGTGTATACCATATGGAATGGAGAGCTGAAATTTTTTGGAATAGT
Organism: Uropetala carovei; assembly: GCA_036926305.1. NCBI lineage: Eukaryota > Metazoa > Arthropoda > Insecta > Odonata > Petaluridae > Uropetala > Uropetala carovei. The sequence continues at coordinate 2,837,412 of JAXCHB010000082.1, forward strand.
GTAAAGTATAGAGTACACTGTAAAAACACCGAGACTTTTCACCTCGGTGTCCCCGGTTCGACTAGAAAATTTCCTAAATTTCCGAAAATTCGCCGCGCGCGTTTACGATTTTTTCTTAAAATGCCGACGATAACGAACACATGGCTGTACTCACATTGTTATCCCTAACTTGCTTTATTCATTCTCTGGGCATTTTTACATGCGCTCAAGGTCATGGCTTCTTCAGTAGTTGAAGTTGAACTTTTTTTCATAGTTTATTCGTTGTTTTTCGCCCACCAAGTTAGAAGGTACATAATTTCAATTACTAGTAAGTGATATGAATTTAGATTTCATTATATTGCACCGCGTATTAAGAATTTACATGCAAAAAGTAAATCAAGTTTTTCATCACGTTATAATGTGATTGGTGACGTGATATTTCATTAATATAGTATAGCAGTTTTATTGAAGAATATGAATTAATTTAGCTTCTACCAGCTCTAAGTGAGACATAAGAATTCAAGTCAGTTAAGATGATTGTTTTATTTTAATTTTGTCACACGAAAAATCATCTTGCCTATGCAACATTATTTGAACATTACAGAATGATGTGTAGGCATCGATTCGTCAGTTGACGAAATAACCGGAAAACTTAAAAGGAAGAAACGTGAAAAATCCGTGTGCGTCTTTTCAGGAAAATCTCCAATGCATCTTTCTGTGGAGCCCGTGTTGCTGGAGACTGCTGCTCTCCTCATCAGAGCGAGTTCCATTTTTCTATAAAAAATTACACCTTTAACGTAATATGAAAGTAAATAAATGAGTCGGAGTACGTAATAACGCAAATTTATACCGGAAAATAATTATGCGCTGAAAACCGTTCGTCTAGCGGGAAGGTTTCCTTGAACGACACCGACTGGTCCCAGCTGCGCTGGCGGGTTGGTTGACTCATATATTTCGATTTACCTCTGCGTCCACACTGCATGTGGTAGTGGGCGAGTGAGCGAGGGCATTGTTTCAACTGCAAAATGGCCATGCGCTTGGGACTTTGAACCCCGCGAATGTGCCTTCAAATGAACTCGTCGAATTCGTCGTCACGAGCCATTGATTTATTCGAGCTACGAGTCACGTTCTACGTTTTGCAAACTTCCGCGTTTTGTCGGAGATTTTTTTTTATACTGAATGCTTTTGCTGTTGAATCTTGATAAATTGAACATTAAGGGGGAAAGAACTAGCTCGAGTTGCATAGCTCAGTATCAAAATATTGCTATTCTAACGGGAAACAACACATTATATCGAGTTATAGCCATTCAATTCAAAGAAATTTCACTATATTTTCACGAGATAATCGTAACAATACGGGCAGAATATGCATTTTATTTCCCTGCAAAAATGTCAGATTTGAAAAGCTGTTCTAGACAAGGGATTGGAGAACTACTACCAGCGGGCCGCATGCGGCCCTCGAGAGCTGCCTGCCTGCTAACTACGACGAAAAATCAATCCGAAAAATTTAGCACAGACAGTGCCACATTTTTTAGTTGAAATTATTATCATGAATCTTTGAACGTTGAAATTATAAATTATTATAATTATTATAAAGTTTATTTTTATTTAAGGTAATATGTTATCTCAGAATCTCTAGGTAACTCCCTATGTAACAAATATCATGTTTTCCGACCAATAGTTTATGTTTATATTGATGAACGCAGGAACTTTTCAAATGATTAGCCCGCACTTGCAACTGAAGCTTTCTTTTATTTTCCTCCCATCCGCTCAGGTTTTGCGGAGCCCTTTAAAAATGTGAAGAATCATAGCCGTTTTTCTATTAATCACGAATTTTTGTTAGATTACTAAGATTCATTATCGCATCATTTCCGAGGGTCGGAATTAAAGGTATTATTCCAAGCAATTTTACCTTATTAGCTGAAGTAGTTTCGTTAGATAGACGAACGGAAAATTGACACAAGGTACAATTAAATGCGAAAATTTTAGGCAGGTAAAATTTTACATAAATACACTCGTGCGGCTAATACAATTAGAAAGGTGGGAAAACGTGACGTAGAGGAATGGCTTTTTAGTGTTTATCATAGACAATTTTTAAAAAATCCAACGCTTATTCAACGAGTCATTTAAAAATAAAAAACTCATCTTCAAAGGGGCAGCTTCTTCTTCGCCGAGACTCGAAAATCGGACATTGCGAAAAACTGGAGAAGACGGTTTTCGAATACTTTCTCCGTGCTCGACGGGACCGAAAGTTAAACAAAGACGCGTCCGAATTCCGAAAAAAGTCGCCCCCTACTTTGAGAAGGACGCCATTCACCCCTTCGCATTCTCCCGTCCATTCACGCTAATTAAAGAGGTCTGCTTTAACGAAGACGTTTCGTCCTCCCCCCGGACCAAGAGGTGTAAAAGTGGTCGGGCGGCTCGAAGGACTGGGAAGGGACCGGTTCTCTTGACTTGATGGGAGTGCTAATGCGGCGCTTTCTGGTCAAGCGAAAGAATCCTCTGGAATAAAATATTTTCTCCCTAAAGTTTCGTTTTTTTTAAGGCGCGTGTCTTACAAGAGAAAGAAAAGCACCTCCTACTAATTTCTTTTATTTGTACGTGTAGAATTTTTCTTTCTCAGAAGCGCTCAAAATTCATAATGCGAAAGGAATACTTCAAAGCTTTGACCATTTTTGTTACATATGCTGATTTTCCACTTCAGTGTCTCCAAAAGGAACGATTCTTTTGTTTTTTATGCGAAACAATGGTGTGTGGAGATTGGAAGAAAACTGTTCTTTCAACGTAAAGAGCAGCTGCCACGGTGGAATTTATAAAGCTACCCATCGTGGGTATCTATTTTTGCTGTATCAGTAGGAATAATCTTATCATAAAAGATAATGAGTTGCAAAGTTTTCAGTAGAGTAAAAATCCAGCGATAAAAATCTCCCTTGGCCTTTATAGAGGAAGAGATAATGACAACTACAAGTTTTAACTGCGATATGTACAAATTGAAACACATTACCGATGGACTTATTTCGGTTTAATTGATTTGGAATATTTGTAAATGTAAAAAGCGACAACTTTGATCGAGTTATTAATTCCAAGCTACTATTTAATTAGGAATAGAGAATTAATTTACGTTTTAAAGTCGTAAAGTATCAATATGAGAAAATATTTTATGATGGAGTTGTAAATCGGAACAAAATAAATATTACCTGCTGTTTGTGTTTCTTGAATAGGATCCCCTGTTTACAGGAAATTCACATAAGAAATTTTCTATTGCTTATTGGTATAGTATGGACTATGAATTTGTTGAATAAAATTTCATTTATGAATTTGTTGTTTTGAGGCTATTATTAAAATATAAGAGGAAAACGAGATATCTGGTTCACATAATTCATTTTTAGCATATGCCAAAGTAAAAGATGAAACAATAAACTTGGGCCACTTCCTTCTGTCAGGGCTCTTTTTAATTATAAAGTAAAATTTCAATTTTCAATTTCTAAATTCTTTCATAGAATTTCATCAAATTTGACATTTAGCAACTTTTGAAAACTCATAGTTGATAATAGAATATTTTAATAAAGTCGCTACATTTTCTACAAAATTTCTGTAAAATATTTTCACAAAATTTATTCCCTAAAATTTCTAAGGGGTTTAATTTGATCTCCAACGGCGTAAAAGCGTCGTATTTCCTCAATCAAAAATACGCGCACGCAACACTAACAACACCTCGTTCGCAATTCACTTCCTATCGCGATCGAAATGAAATAATCAACCAACTGTAAAATCACACTTTTACCTTATGAACAGATGGAAACAACCATTGATGACCGTCGATTTTAAAATTGGTAGTTTTCTAGAGTACAACGAAACGCCTTTTTCTGTACACCTTTCCATCTGATGTAGATTTTAAAGTCAAAATTTGAAGCACAACCAAAATAAGTTAAATTTTATTAAATTAATGTATAAAACGTATGCCAGCAACATTGTCAGCCTTTGTTTCAAAATAATAACGTGCGTTGAAATAATAAACTTTGCTTTTGGTGGCCGATTTTTTAATAAATTTATTTTTAGATTTTTATAAAATATGAACTAAAAAAGAACTACCAAGTGTGTTTTATATATTTCACGTGCCTTATTTATCGTACCTGCGGTCACAGCAAGCATTTCTCGTAATTGTTTTTATTTTCGCATGATCGCATCGTCATGCGGTCGCCTTTCCCGGGAATCCAGCAGTGTAAGGGTGCGGTTTCCGGACGAGAGAGCTTATTTCATCGTTCTTTTGGGGATGAGCGTGTATACCCGTTGCATGTATCCACCGTCTGGTTAGAAGAGGAGAGGCGTAGCAAATTCTCGGTAAAAAAGACGAGTGTAGGAGGAGGAGGAAGTAAAGGGGTGAGTTGGGAATGGATAGGTAGGGAATACAACTCCTCTCATCTCTCCCCAAGCGTGAGGGAAATCTGGTTGGTGCGTCACTTTGCCCACCCGACACTATTTCCAGTGCTGGCATAGCTACTCGTAAGGCGTGTGGTGGGAGTAGCGAAGGAAGATCTCACTGACCCCAAAAACTTCTGACGAAAAATAAAAATATGGAAAGTTTTGGCAAGGAGCCTGGGTTGGATTTGCCGTTTTCTTTTTACCAGAGAGTACAGCGCGATTGCTCGCTCCGTTGGGATTGTTTTCAAACTGACGATATTTCGATGTTTAGAGAACAAGGAAACATGCGTTTTCTATATTAAAAGTAAGAACGGGTCATAACAGTCTCCGAAGGGAATTTAAGTGCACTAAAGAGAAATAAGGTTACTGTTTTTGAAGGATAAATTAACTCGTGTTTAATCCAATCCATTGATGTTAATCGGTTTAAGACGATTTCATTCTTCGCTTTTGTTGTTTGTTACTGATAGATCTATATTAGAATGAGGTGGTAAAGTGTAACTGAAAAATATAGTCGCCATTACGCAATTTTTATTTGCATGGGGTTTTCCGGTCCTGGACTAATGTGTTTTGAATCGTCTAGCAGAGAAAAAGAAGCTAAATTTCACCATTCATCGAATGCTATTATAATTCGCATAAATACAATGTAACGAGACATTAGTGTCGGTGGAATTTTGCCAAAATTTTATCCAATCTAGAAAATTTACTAGGGCAACGCTTGCCGAATAATGGGTCAGGGACAAGGTTGCCAACCTCCGGCTTTCGGGCCGGAGATCTCAGTGTCATCGCCATAATCTCCGGGTGAGTAACACAAATCTCCGGTTCAATCAATCAATCATAGTGGAAAGCCCTTTTTATGACTTTTTTTGCGTTTTTTATAAATGATTCGAATTAAGATAGTTTGCACTTTATTTTCCATTGTATTTTGTTTTATACAAAAAACTTAAATTGATGATGCTCTTCCAATTTCGCTAATTAGCGATATTTAAAAAAATAAACAACGATTTTTAATCATATGTCCTAAAATCATGAGTGCCTTTCAGAATATTGAATATATTTATCATTACATTCAATTCCTCTTGGGTTTCTTATAAAGTATCCAGGTTTCAAGCAAACACCGGTTCATGAATATCTTAAAGTAGGCAACCCGTAACAACATCTCCGGTTCATGCAAATATAAAAGTTGGCAGCCCTAGTCAGGGACTATTATTTAGGTTAACGCGATTTATTGAAGAATCCGCGAACAGACATTCGCCAAATGATGTTTCGAGGGAAGAATAATAATTTCGATAGGTTTCTTTATTACAATGAACACGTGTTAAAAACGAACAAAAATATATTACTTTGGTTTTCTTTCAATGTTATTTATATTCGTCTTGGAGTTTTTCCCCTGTCTGTAGGAGAGAGACATAGACGTAGATAATGGAGCTTTTGGGGTGATTCCTTCGTCAGCACAAGAGAGACACAACAAGCTGACGAAGGGATCATCCCGAAAGCTCCATCATCTACTTCTATGTCTCTCCGACACCCCAGCGGCTCTACTTATGGTAAATTCTCACTGGGTTCCGATTTGTCACCAGATTTCAAACTACATTGAACTTATTTCAATCGCCATAAGATATCTCCCAGTTAAAAGCTATCACCTTGAAATCGCGCGTGCTTGAAACGAGCCCAAATAACATTTCTGACTAATAGAGTAATCAAACAATCACTTGGTATCTCAACCCTTTAACTTTTTGTTCTGTCATTTCATGCCCTTTGTCTAGGGCAAAGGTCGGCAACCTTTTTCATAAAAAGAGCTACTTTTTATAAAATCTTCTACATGCGTTCGTCCGATATTTATTTATTTATATATTTTGGGATAGACCATTTTTTGTTCCCTCATATCTCTTGAACGAAATGATCGGATCGTTAAGAATGTTACATTGTTTGAAAGATTATGGCCTGCAGTTGATTTTTAGCCCACAAACAATTTCGTATCTCATCTAGAAGTTAAACTGTGAATGTTGAAATTTTCCAAAAGTGTATTTGGTTGCGGTGGCTCTGGTGAGTTTGGAAGCGTTTCAGTAGCAATAAATTGAACTACTACGTATACACAGCATTCCGTACCGCAACGTTAGAATGTTAGCGGGAAATACGGATTTCAACGTGAGTTGTCATTTTGACCAATGTATGGCGAGAGAAGTTATAACGCTTAATTGTTAGAAAATTTAAGCTTATTTCTATTATGTCATTTTATACCTCAATAATGTTTACTATTGGTTTACAATTTTTTAACTTTTTCATAAAATAATTAACAACTCGTAATCAGTAGACGGTTCCTTTCGGAATGTATTTTAATTCCTCACGCTGCGGTAGATGACTTCTGGGTAGAAAAGTATCTTCGAAATTTCAAAACTTGCGAAATGGGGTGCCGTGGCATAGTGGCGAGCGCGTTGGCCTGCTATGCTGATCTATTGAAAACCTGCGAAAGTTGCATTTTTTTCAATAGTTCTTGCGGCCCCCTATTTACGTGTTTAGAGGAGAGCACGCGAATCAACGCTTCATCCTTCTGAAGGGACATAAAGTCATTGGCCCTCCTTGATGCTTTTGGAAAAGAGTAGGCTAATGCCGGTACCGGATTTCTCTTCTTATTAGCTTTGTGATTTAAACTGACGAGCCTACTAGCGCTAGAGTCGTATGAAGTCACAAAGTTCTACAAATCAGGAACTTTGACATCAATCATTGTAAGAAAGCGATTGAGGTAAATATTTATGTTCTTTATTTTTCATTGAATGTTATTTATTTTCGCACTTAAAACATGAGAACAAGTAAGAATTTAAAAAAATTCAAAATTGAAATCCTTTTGCTTTACGAAATAGGCGACCGTCAAAGGATAAAGCAAGAAAATTTTCAGATTTGTTCGTTATAAAAGATTTTGGTGTACTTGTCATTACTAAGTATAACTTTACATATCATTTACGTAATAATCTCATTCCATAATCTGGAGTAAATGGATTTTGAATATAAAGTTAATAGCAAAACACGTTTTCTTAATGAAGCCCAACCTTGAAAACCTCCGATCAAAACGAAATTATTACGTAAATGATACGTAAAGCAACAGTAATAAAAAGAATACGACACCAAAATCTTTTATAACGAACAAATAATCTGAAATTTTTCTTGGCCGCCTATTTTATAAAGAAAAAAGATTTTATTTTTTTAAAATTCTTGTTCAAATTATGCATAAAACGCAACATAAGAAGAGCAGCAGTCATTGCCGAATCCACTGGGGGAGGTCTTGCCCCCTTAACCTTGACATTGTTTTACCTTTTGCGAAAATGTATATTCTAATAATACGTCAATACTTTTCTGCAATTTCTATTAAAATAATTTAATAATCCAGTTTCGTTCGGGGAGATTTTACGTGTTTTATCAGAGAGAGATGCTGTCGGGAGCCGCACGCAAGTCCTTAAAGAGCAGCCTGCGGCTCCTGAGCCGCAGTTTGCCGACCCTTGGTCTAGGATGACTTTCTTTTGTAACTTTGTACAATAATTGAGAAGAAGCCACCCATACAGAAACCTCTTAAAGGGTATTTTCGTATCCTACAAATCGAAACATGCAGATATCGAAAAAACTCGAATGGAATTAGAATAAATAAAATCTATATATATTTTAGTATATAATATATTTTAATGAAATTTATACACCAGACTAACCACACGACGGTGCGTCCAACTTGGGTAAACAGAAACTCTTCTGATCATGAAAAGCAACTTTAACTTATGCTCGATCGAAAATAAAACGCGACATTTGATGGTAATTAATGTTTTTTGCCGGATATCATCCATTAGCACAAGAACTTTAAAAAATCGCCTATTTGCCCTCTCGAGTGCGGTATTTCTCTCATCTACGTTCGGAGTATTTGTTTTCTCCTTCCTAATTATCACGCGCTTTCTCTAGCGCTACCCCTTCGTCTACTCACTTCCAGTTCTTTAACTTTTTATATCTTTCTTTACATCACACAAAATGTCATATCTTCTACGTTATCGATGCGATCTACATCTATCTTCGTTTACCAATCTTCGTATTGCTTAATATGCTGGACTGCCGATAAAAATTTCTTCGTCGCTGAAGGACATCCTTTCATCGAGCTGATACGATTTGTTTATTTACAAAAATATCTACCCCACTATTATATGAATCATTGATATTAGATTAAAATATACAGAGTGAAAAAATTAGGAAAAATCATTTATGAATGATTCTTTCATTTTTAATGCCAGTTTCGCCAATTTTTCTTCATTTAATATCCCCAAGATACCCAAGAGATCTTCACAGAAGGCAAAAGTAGTTGCTGACATAAGCTTTGACATACCAACGGAACCAGCTCATATAGTTATAAAACTGGATGCGTGCTTCGCAAACGATGAATCCGTACTCGATGGTAATTCGCCGATCTCTGAAACAAAACCTTTGTGGCCGAAAAGTGCGTCTGTTTTTCTCGGCCGTTTTTAAGGTCGTACAAGTTATCTTTATTACGGGTTTGGTTCTAACGACAGGATGAGCTCCATAATTAATTTATGATATTCAGCCCAAGGAAATTAACTATACTATTGTAATTGATATTGTTATGTAAGAATGATTAGAATGGATATCGCAAGCAAAATATCATTTAAGAAACTGCGGTCGTTTTTCAGATTTTTATATTTTTGGAGCTAAAGCTTTTTTTATTGATTTATATAATCGTTTCTCTCTCCATTGATCTTCTTCTTTCCTCGTGAATATAACATTTATTTAGTTATTTTTTATTGTAACTCCTCCATTTTGTCTGTTTCCAACCTTCCATTTCCTTCGTTTCTCTCTTCTCTCTCCCCATATTTCCTCTCCATTTCCTTCTCTCTACCTTCCACCGTGTATCCATGTACCTGGTAGTGGGAGTGTCGAAGAGGGAGTTCCAGAGAGTGGGAGAAGAAGGTAAGAGAGAGAGGATGGCGTGGGTGTGAAAGCCAAGAAGAGAGGAAATCGAGTGGATTTGGCAAGCTCGAGACTTGACTCTTTGCTAGAAATAATCATCGTGAGGATATCCCCTTTTCCTGCCATCTCCAAAACGATTCCCTTTAAATGCAGTCAGAGGTCTTTTACAATATTCTCATCTTTCGGAACCACTTTCCAATTTGTTACTTTCGTGTCTGTGCCTTTGTGTGTATGTTTGTTGCTTATGTGCAGGTCTCGTGAAGAAATCGGTATTTTTGTAAATCGAAAATCTAATCGGTGGTATTATTATTTCAGTATTTAGTGAGTTCATACAGAAGTCGCTAAAAATATAGGTTTTCTACAAGTATTCGCTGTTACCCAATAACTTTTAACGGGCATATTAACAAAACCTGTTTACTTACGAATTACATAAACCTAAGTCCCAAAGCATTTTGTGCGGTTTAAATAAAAAAATTCTTATTCTGTCATTTATGGCTCTGAGTACCATTTTTAAAACTTGGGTTATTTGGAAAAAGAGAAACTGACTGGTTTCCGCCATTTTCGGCAGATGAAAGTATAATAAAACAATATTGATTGCAGCAGAAGGAGTTTTCGCAAAAGAATAAGTTTAAAATAAATAAAATGCCTTCAGAAGCAACGGTTATTTACCGCATCCGCGGTATATGTAGACTATATATATAATAGATGTACGATACTATATATGATTGACGTATTTTGATGAAAAACTCGAATGTTTGGCAATAATTTTGGCTCGACCGAACATTTTTCCATACGCTTTGACGTTTATCACCTCCGAAGAAAAGTTAATGGTTTATTTTTCTTCCACTAGTTAGTTGGTTGTAGGGCGTTTTATATGACGTTTCCGACACGACCTCCTGTTTTCCTTACCCCCGAGTCCTATTTGACTCCTTAGTGTTCTAGGCGAGGGCGTTCACCCTTTTGTGAGTGTACTAGTTCAGCTTACCTCGTCTATTAATCTTTAAGAATCGTCGTTCTATTTCGGCTGCACGAACCGCTGAAAGTACACTTGCATTTTATATCGGGAAACGAAGCGAATAACTTTTTGATGTCCTTATAAATGTGGGGTCAAGCTTGTGAAATTACTCAGATTTGTTACAGCAGAAATATTCCGAGCATTTTTTATAAATCATAGGCTGTGCCCTTTACTTTTGTTTCCCTAAAAAGTTGATGCTTTTTGTTTTCTAGTGTTTGTGTTTTTACTTAGTAAAACTGGTGAAATAGTGTTACAGTTTTTCATTTTTATGCAGTTTCGACCGTTTGTCTTTTATATTATGTTAACTGGCTAAAAGCTCGTTTAAAGAACGCGTTCAAAAGAAAATCTCTGAGGTGTGTTACGTTTTTCGTTTTCGACCAAATTTTCATCCATATTAGATTGAATGAGAATTACTTTAATCCCCTATGGGGCGTTTATCACGCTTATGGGAACATTAGTAGTTTGTAAACTTTTTATCGGCCCGGTGAGCAATAATATTAAGCTTGTTTTATGGCTGTTTCAAATGCATATTGTTCTAGCCATTGTTGTGTTACCAGTGGTTTTACTGTTATTTTTCCAAATGCAGTAAACGATTCGTTGATAAATGCACAGAAGAGCAAGAAATTCATCGCATGTTTCTAACATCTTGTAAGTTATTCGTTTGTCATATTGTAATTTCTTTCAGTCTTTTTGGCCCAAATGCAATAAATGATTCACTGATAAAGAAGTTCTATGGCTGAATACAGCTGCGTAGCCTGGGACTCATTTGAGGAGAGTCTATTTAGGGATCTCGAAATAGTTCAGCATAGAGCGGCTCGATTTGTTAAGGGCGAGTATAGATACGATACGTTTTGAGTGACATGAGATGGCTTGCTGATGAGCTTAAGAGTTTGATCCCATTGTAACAAAATATGTTGAAATAAACGTTAGAAACGAGAGATACTAAAGATAATTTTTAATTAGGAAGGGTTAGGCGCTGTTAAATATTCACAACAACACAGTTTAAAATAGCTTGGTATTAATTTCACATGTTGGAACTAGCAAAAAGTTATTTTAAATTATTTAACAGCCCATAACTCACCCTATTTGAATATTGAGTCCCACGAATTCTCGCCTTCTTCAGTAAAATTTCAAGATAATATTTCCTAATGCGATTAGAAAGACTAATAGAGGCTTTAAAAAGTGAGTATTTATGTTGTAATGAAACCCCCTGCCGTACGTCAATGGCGGCCCATGGGATAAAAATGTAAATACACGAATCTGCCAAAATAGTAATATTATAATATTTTTCAGAATAGAAAGTGGAATGGACGAAGGACGCTTCGGAATCTCACAAAATCTCAATAAATGTCTGGATGCGTCTGTTTTATCCCCATATACGTGTATAATTTGCTTGGTGACGTGATGTTCTAATAAGACGCTCAGACCACAACCGGCTGCATAAACTCCAGGGGTATTGTGATAAATCCCATTCGACTCATGCTTTTAGAATTTACTTGTTCTTACACCTAAGTTTTTAGCTGCTCACCGTCTACATTGAAGTTATGGGTTCGATTCTCACCGTCTACATTGAAGTTATGGGTTCGATTCTAGGAGCGTTATTTTCTCCATTTGATTAACACATGAATAACTGTAGCGCATTAATCATTTGCATATTAAAATTACACAACTTTTATCCTGAGTCGGACGTGGGAAAGAATGCCCGACCTACTTGACGAGGAGAACATCTGTCTCGTAGGTTATTACGTTATCCAGTAGGTTGTCTGCGAATTTTTATTTGCCTTACGCGTTATGAGAAATTTTTGAGGATTCTTCGTGAAATTCCTTAGGTCGCGTGTTTGTATTATTCATTCGTAAGCGTCGTTAAAGGCGCAAGGACAGATGTTTACGTTTTATGACGAGCGTGTTTAGACAAAAGAAGGCGGTGATGGCATTTTTTTACTGTATTTATTCACCTTGAACTTTTTACTTTTATCGATCAGAAAGTATGGAGTGAAAGATAACCATTTGAAATTGAAATCTAAGGAAGATTCATGTTAGAATCGCGGACTGTTTACTTTCACGATCTAGCCAAGAAATTTTTTATCCCAGAAATTATTTTCTTTGCCATGATAAGTTGGGATTGTAAATAGCATATATAGTGTGTGGACTATTGATTAAGTAGGCATATTTCTTAATCCGATGGGGCAAGCTGTTGATAATTCACTTTTATAACTACAAACGTAACGAAAGTTTACACACCAAATTACGCTTTGCACACAAAACGTTTTATTTTATGTATCTTTCAATATATCCTAGATTAATTCGTAAGAGCGATTGTCACGGTCCGTACTAATAATTATGTCGAGCACGTTCGCCCTTTTTATGACACTCCTAACTTTGAATCGTTCCTTTATTCGTCACCTGACCGGCAATACCATCCCAGTCTATATCCTGAAGGTATTTAGATTGTCTCTGGTACGATTCCTCCGCAACCTTGGTAGTGGAAAACGGATACCACACCTACGATGCTAAAGCGACCTGCAATTACTTATCAAATAAGCCGTGAGAAGAAACATTGCGTTGGTGAGGGTAGTTGTCTTGGAAATTATGTGCACATCATAACATAACTTTTATCTTCAGTCAAGTTCAGGTTTAATGCATTTCGTTGCCTTATTGTATCATACGAATATGAGCCATTCCTCATACGTATATGAGGTAAGCTCGGCATTGGCAGAACTGTAGATGGTATCTGTATCTTACTGTCAAAGTTTCAGGTTGTTTTTCTCAGTAACGTTTGCGTTTAGTTTTTGTTACTTTACTGTTAATGAATAATTATTCCCGACAGATGATAACGATCTGTCGATAAATAAAGGTATATCTATATCTCTATAGGCGGCCTCGATCGTAAATATAGAATTTCCTAACAAAGGCAATACCATTCTTCTCCCGGCGTTTGTCCAAAGACATTATGCAGAACATTATGCAAAATGTTAATAAACGTCACACGGGAAATTAAATGCTAGCGTGTTACAATAAGGTGCAATGTACGTATTGTATTCAGATTTAGTAATGCTACATTTTGATGCTTGAGCGTTAACTTTTTTAACGTCTACATTTATGCAATCACTCTGAAAGCTGTCAAAATAATACAACAGGGGTTCCATAGCCAAAATTACTTTAAATTTCTATAAGCTATTATTATCGCTTATCGTTGAAATTATATAAGCTATTATAAAGTCGCAATTATGAATTTAAGATGCCACAAGTTATAAAATGTACAATCGAGTAGATATACACCGGAGAAAAACATGGCAACACGTTTTCTGTTTCAAGAAATAATTTTAGAATGTGGAGCCCAATAATTTAGCGGTGTTTATGCTTCAAAAAAATGACCGAGAATTACAGCTGACTTTTCACCTCCATCGACCAGTCAGTACCAATCGGGGAAAATGCGAAATATACGTTTAATCGAAAAACAATTTACAACACCATAGAATGAAAAGAAAACTCAGGGACACGGGGAGACATAGGGGAAGCGACAAAATGTGCATTTTTATTCACATAAAACAGTGTAGGAATCTAAAATGGCTACTTGACAGGTCTTCAGTGTTCGTTCTCATCCTCGAAGAACAAACCCATTCATTCCATCGTGATAAAACCATTCACAAACCTCCTGCGTGGTCTCCCGTGTAAGCAGCGTGTCATTATCTCGAGAAAAAGTCACGGCTTCTTGTCACGCGCGTATGATACCCTTTGTGTCGCCAACATTTCGTGTCGTTCATTCGTAGGATGTCATCGCCAACATTAGAACGTCAGAAAACGGCTAACGGCGACTGAATACCAACCCGCTCACGAGAGAAATATTCGATAATGTCTCTACCCCCTCCCCCCCACCCTTTACGCGGAAATGCGATAAAGTCTCGCGCTAATCGCAAATCGACTTTAAGCTCATGTCGTCGCGTGCGCTTGATGCTCAATGCGAGAGCCATCTTCCATCGGCCCGGGATAGTGGGAAATTAAAACGTAAAAATCAGTCTAGGAAATATATACATCGAATTGTTCCTTTGCAATGAATGTAATTTGTGATATGCTGTAGCATATCCTTAACATTGTAGTTGCTCATTAGAAAGGGAGCAATAAATTGAAATTCAAATATGTACAACGGTCCCTTGATTTGCAAGGTTTCACTTTACACGTTTTCGGTTTACCACGGATTTCATATTATGTATAGAACTACATACCTACTTCGAATTTCATGGCCATCGATATTACTTTAGCACGGATTCGAAGCGGTCTACGGCCAGCGAGTAAAAATCTGGCCCGCCACCATTTCATAACTTGTGCAGATAAAATCAGCATTCACAAATATAACCAAATTGAAAATGTCGATTCTTAAGGAAAAATAAAAGTTATATCTTAGTTAAATAAAATTACGTCTATTGTGTACAGAAATATAAAATCAAAATAGTAATGGTGCTTAGAATGAAAATATGATGATTTCTAATCGCTCATAACACTTAAAATGGCGCCATTTTGCACAATAATTGAATAGTTCTGATTTACCTTCCTAAAATTTGCTCACTGTCCCGAGGGTTGGGAAAAATTTAAAATGTTGCCCCATTCGGGAAAAGGTTGGTTGGATAACCTTTGTCTACAAGCATCATCAATCAGGAAATGTTTCGATTCCACTCAGAAGTAAATAAAAAAGAATAAAGGAAGCATTCCTCAAAGGAATATAACTAAATCTTTGCGCTCAAATTTAACCTCACGTATTCCTATGGGGAAATCTAACCCACTTGCACGGTTTCGCCTTAAACGGTCTTTTCCAGGAATCAATGTGCCGGCAAATGCGAGGGATGGGTGGAGTTCATGATGTAGACCTCAGATTAGCGTTCATTCAAATTGGTAACGTAAATGAAGAAATCCATGGCCCTCGTAAAAGGCATCGCAGAGGAAAAATGTGCAAATTTCATACAACAAATTCTCTTGATAGCATAGGGCGAATGTTTTATCAAGTCACGGTGCACGCCCCATTTCAAGGCCGATTACAATTCAATTTTACATGTATCACATACATAAGCGTCACAATTATTTAATCGTGTATACTAATAAAATTCGCCTTGGGAGAACCCGCTTTGGAGGATACTTTGCCACACATCAACAAAACACGCTCCCCCACCCTTCAAAACCTTATTTTTTTTTCATTTTCTGAGGGAGGATGCAGCGATTTTCCTCGCACCTACGCACTTAACGAAGCACTTGTCGAAGAAACGCGACGAATAACGCCCGGCCATCGAATAACGCCCAACCATCGAATATCGCCTTCCTTCGTTAAGTGCGTAGGTGCGTGGAAAATCGCTGCACGCTGTACCGTCACTTTATGCTTCTCAAAGAACTCGGAAATTTCTTTTTCGTCACTTTAGAAAATGGTTTTTTATGTTCCTTTTTTCCTACTCCGGAATGATGTTAAAAGTTTTCCACGTGCCATGCTTCTGTGTTCAACGCGTCTCAGCGAGTGATAACCATCAATTATTCATTGCTCAATGAAATTCTTGGCTAATTAGTACATTATGACGAATCAATATGATGTCAGCACTACTTAAATGTATGCGTAATGATGAAGAATACGCAAAATTATCTAATTTATACAGAAAACCTGATGCATTATTTATGTAAAGCATTCGGTGAATGTTAATAAAGAGTAGGTTATTAAAACGTATGTTACAGCGAAGTTGTGATGGAATTACACGTTGACATTCTTGAAAGATTTATATAAGATAAAAATTAAAATTTGAAGTTATGTACAAACTCGCAAATGAGATTATTTGGGCATCTATTATCCCAAAACGTTCATCTTTCCTTCTAATTAAATCATGATTCTAATTGTAAGATTCCAAGACAGTTTTTTTCTTTTTTTGATTCGAGATATCCTGTGGCAAAGTAAATATTGGCAAATGTTAACGCCTGAATTCATGTTTAATATTAATATTTAAACAATATTATAGCATGCAGTATTAATTTAATATTTTGTGCGAGTTATTTGAAATATTTTCCTACTCTTTCGTATTAAAAGTTATTTTGCGAATGGATTTTAAATGTGATTTCCTTACACATACCAATATTCTTAGTCTTACTTTACTATAGGTTAAAAACATTGTTTAACACGGATTTAATTAGGTTTGGTGGGTAATCGGTTGACACAGTTTCAGAGGAAAAACAGATTGGTTTGTCGAGTGTTTTGTTAAAGCTTGCAGTTTGCGGTGAAATTGAATTGCGTCTATGTCGTCACGATAATGAAAGAGTAAGACGTTTATTTGCCATTCAGTCTATGTGATTTGGCAGATAAACGGGTGGTTAACAGTTGTGCGTGTAGAATGCGTGAAATTTTCATCGTGTTGGGACATGGTGCTTCTTTGTGCATGGAAGATACGATCAAAGAGATTGTCGTTTCTGGGTCATCTCCCCTTATTAACATCTACAACAATTACATTATCTTTAAACATAAAAGATACCAAATAATTCACCAACATTTTATCTGGAAGAGGGTAATAATTATAAACCAAAGAAACTTCTATTTTTTATATGTTCTAATATTTTGATGGCCGATATAATCAAGTTAAAATAAAATTAAGCAAAATGTTTTTAGTGTATACACACTTTTACTTAAAATTGCACTCAAAGGTAGAAAATATTTTTTTTCTGAACAAAAGATATTATTAAAAAATTTGTATGCTTCGTAAAAGTGGGTGGCATTCTAATATGAATATATGTTAAGTTAGTGACCAACAATAAGAACTATTTATGAGGAAGATGAAATATAAGAATTAGAAGAGAAAAAAGCCATCCACTTTCACGAAGAAAAACTAATTTTTTAATAATATTTGTTGCACAGAAAAAAATAATTTTTTACCTTTGAGTGACATTTTAAGTAAAATTCTGTATACAGTATTTTTTTGGTTCTTTTCAGTTATATCCCCCCCTCTTATTATTTCCTAATTATGTTATAGTTGCCAACGAGATTACTGATTATGTTTTTAATTTGCCTAGTAACCAAGGATATTGGATAACGAGATTAGTAATAAACAATCAAATGATGATTATAACATTCTAAATTATACTATTTATTTATTCATTTTTACCATGTTTTGATGGAGAGAACAAGGTTGGTTTGTTTTCTACCAAGGTATCTGTAGTCTACAGAGGAATTAAATCTCGCTTGACTGTTGCGCCGCAAATGGAGAGGATATTGGCGAGCCTTCGGCTCGCTTTGTTTTTAAATTAGTTGTCTCCGGGCGCTACCGCGCCCTTCGCCTCGCTGGAACCAAACTATCCCTCCCCGTTGTCCGGTGATCGGGTTTGTAAATGTCGCGACGGGCCGATCAGTCATGGGTTAGCAAGCTTTAAATTAACTCATTGAATCCATTGTTGTTGTGTCATGGTAGCAGTATCTCGTTGGAAACATAATCTACAATAATAAAAGACTGTCACAATGTCACTTTGTAGTTTTGTCACTTTATCGTGTAATGCTTTCTGAAGCTTAATATCTCGCAAACGAGTGAACCGAATTTGATGAAATTTTCAGGATAGCATTATGATATAACAACAAAAAGTTTTAATATATCGAACTCGAGATCAAAGGCCCAGGTTCGTCTCCAGAAGATAATTTCCCATTTCCCATAAGGTAACGTAAAAATGGACATTTCGACGTGCAGGCTTTCATTCTTTTTTAGATTAAAATCAGAAAGGATTGACCTACAATCTTCGGATATAAACCATTTTGAAGAAAACATTATAAAGTTTCTTATTATGTTCATCGTCTTCCGCCTACAGTTCGAAATTTCTCAGTCTAAATGTTTAATTCACACAGTTTGAGGAAATCTTGCCATTTTAAGGGGATATTGCCTTGCCTGCCAATTCAATTGTTAGACCTCTATATCATATTGTTGATTCAGTCCTTAAGGGTATAAACGTGCTTTGAATGCTTTTAATACGAGAGGGGGGGGGGGAGAGAGGTAGAGGGGGAGAGGGAGAAATGAGAAGGGGGAGGGGGAGATAGGGGGAAGAGGGAGGGGAAGAGAGGCAACTATTTTAAGTTTAACTAAAGATAGCCCGTCAACAACAGAATATTCACTAGAAATGTTGTATATGGCAAAATATTTCATATGTGAAAGTGGGATATTAATTATTTTAAATGAAAATAATAATAATCTATCTATCTATAATTCTTCCGTTGATATTTCAACAGGCATTTCACTAGTTAGTAAATAATAGACAGATAGACAAACTACTTTATTTAGGGCGAAATTGGGACTGTGAAGTCCTTTCTTACAATTAACCCTTTCGTCAGGATTGAGGATTATATACAAGTTAAATTACAGATTATAACATACATATTGATTACAAATTTTATTTGACATAGAGAAAATACCATAGAATGATGTTAGTTTTGTGGATTGGAAAAAAAACTGTATGATCACTTCTTTTGACGCAGAAAAAAAGGCCCACTGCGGAAAAACACCTACGAAGAGGGAGGTGTAAAAAAAACGCGAAAAATCCCTAAACAGACACAGAAGAAAAGATATTAAGAGATAAAAGCTAAGGATTTGAATACCAAACAAATAAAAGGAAAGAAGTAACATAGACATACATAGAACATAAGAAAAAAATACATAGAAATATACAAATACAGCAAGTACTTATACAACAAATACATACAAGAAAATTTAAAATAATGTGCAAAAGAGGAAAATACATTATTTAAAATACTTATACAGCATATACATACAGGAAATTGTTACGTAGTGTTCGAAATTACAAATATGGTTTTAAAAGCCGTAGGCAGAAAAATGAGGAAAAAAAATTCTACAATAAACTACATTACAACAAATTATAATTCGAGAGTTTAGAAAACACTTTCCTGGAAGAAAAGATAAGGATTAATTATATACATTCTGTCGTTACTATGCGTTTGTGTTGTGATTATGAAATGCTCGGTGCTGCCTCGTTTACTGCTGTCATATGAGAAAGGCGTAACCTGAAGTATGATTTCTTGAAGGAGGATGCAGTTGGAGAGTTTTGTATGTGTGGAGGTAGAACATTCCAGAGTCTGCATGCGGTGACATGGAAAGATTTATTGTAGATTTCTGTCCGGTAAAGAGGAATTTGAAGTTGGCTGTTTCCCCGCTGCTCATGAATGAAAATTGCGATGACAGGTAATGAGGGTTAAGGGTGGATTTTATCGTGAAAAATAGTGATAAAAGATGAATACATCTTCTTGCCTCGAGTTTAACCCGCGATAGTTTGGTAAAGGAGCTTGAGACGTGGTCGCTTTTTTTGAGGTCGGATATAAATCTTACGCGGGCGTATACCTGTGATGGAGCAAACATTTTTGAACCCAAATTAAGAGCATAATGTACAGTTGTTCCTTGCATGTTAATTAAACGATGTGATTATTTTCGATGAGCGTACATTAACCAATGAAAATTTTGATTTTTTAACCCCACTTATGTTTGCTTCTAAGTTTATTATTTTTTAAATTGAAAATGTACATTTTAAAATTTGTGGATGTCGTTATTTATTGCAGCAGTGTTCTCTCTACGAATTTGTTTACAGAGGTAGGAAAGCTACGGCTTGTTCTTCATTAGTTGGCAAATCCCAGAGATTCATATTGATATATTGAACTAAACTTTTAGGGTCACAGTTTGTTATTTATTAATGACAATACTCCATAACAACGTCAACATGACAACATCAACAAAAACATTTTTCATAAATTATAGACAATATTTGAAAAGTGGTCCGGGATAACCTAGAAGTACCTCCAAAATTCCTCCTCTCGTCTTGTCGCGTCTTCGCATCTTTCCTAGCTTAATCTCTTCTAATATGTATTCTTTCAAATACGGTTTCTCTTCAAAATTTGCCTCGCTCATTTCTTCCGTATCTTCGGTACAATCAACACATGTCTCTATCACGTTGGAAACTTCGAAACGATTAGCTAACATCAAAAAAAGACACTCGAACTGCCTCATAATTATAGTTTATGTTTCGTCGCATTTGCTGTATGTCAGTTTGAAGAAGTGAATTAGGAGAACGGACACACGTAGAAATAAAAAAAACCTACCATAAACATGTGTTTCTGCAAATTGTTAAACGCGAAAATCATTGTTTTTTTGCCTTATGGCAATGTTTCCCAGTTGATCGTTAGTGGTGTCGCGAAAAAATCTTCTAAATAATTAATTTAAAGATTTGGAAGTGTTGATAAGTCATTAGGAAAGTAACTTTTCCTATAATAAATCGATAATGGTGTAGTGCTTTCAAACGTTGTGGTGCCCATATGTATAAGTACATATACAAATTTTAAAATTTCAAGTACGGGATGCCGCGAAATACCTTGTATCTTTGATAGGGTGCCACGTCAACAGAAATGTTGGGTATCACTGGCTTGAGGTTATTAATAAAGTCATTACTTCAGTTAAAATGTTTTTGTTAAAATAAACACTGGTAGTTTGGCAGGATATGGTGGTATGGCCGATTGATTACAAGAGGATTTATTAAATTATATTCGTTTGTTATTTTTGTATGAGTTTTATAATTAATTAGAATCGCCGGAGGTAAGCAGGAGAAATGTAGTCGTGTCGTGTAATCGCCATGTCGTGATTCGGTGCTTGGAAATACCGTAACGCACTGCACCTTACAGAGGGTTCACCGTCCTTTGCCATTGGGCGTAGCCAATCACGCACACAATTCCTCTGTCTCTCTCTCTCTCTGCTTCTGAGGTCACCCGAAGCATTATCTCACTCCTCTCTCTCTCTGCATGCCATCGCTCTCCTTGAATTCCCATTCCTCCAAGTACGCAAGCATTTACATTCCGCGAGGATCTTGCATCCACGACATCTGTCTACCCATCTCCTTCATCTATTCCACTAACGACACGCCGTCCGCGTAACGCAATGCGTGGCAAAACATACGAGAGATGTCTCAAGAGGGATGTATAGACTCATTGGCCGGCGTTTATCGAAGTTATTTAATCAATAAGAATTATGTTGGAAATTTAAATAAGCTAAACTTTTACGGTTATAAATCACCTAGTAACCATGGTAGGGTCAGGGCCGTATTAAAGTGATAGAAGGCCCTGGAGCAACTTCAAAATAACATGCTAGTTATTATTTCACCGAGTTAAGGGAAACACGGACGGGCGAAGGCCATATCGACCGACGGCGGGGGACCTGAATCAACTGATTCATTTGCTCCACCGTTAATCCGGCTTTAGGTAGGGTTAATTAAATATTGAATAACCTTACATAAATTACAAACGGGGGCGGGTCCAGAAACTTCTCAAGGAGAAGGGGGCTATCGCTCCAATCTCCCCACCTCCATATTGAGTCTTCAACTACCGACGACCCTTTATTCTGGAAATCTCTACCCTTATCTAACTATCACTTGGGTTAAGGACCTATTTTGTGGCACATAATCAAAGAATTTTGAGTGTAATAAATTTAAGTATGCCTCCAGCGTAAGGCAATAGGGACATCTAAGGAGAGTGGTTGCTCTCCCTTGGATCCGCCAATGATTACATAGCTCGCATTATGACGTATGTGCTGGAGAACTCGGCAAACGAATGCCCAAGAAAAACTGAAGTTTCGCATTCATAAATCCATAATGAAAAATTTCTCATTTTTGTCAAAGATGCGTTCTACGGGATTCTTTTAAAAAAACTGCACGATGTAACGTTTTTGAACAATCGCGAAAACCAGATTGATCAATAATCTCTGGAACAGGTTGGCAAAATTGCCGACTCCGTTTGGAATTTTTAGTTGTTTTTAGTCCGCTTTTCGTCCGAAATATTTTACCAAACTAAAGCCGTAAACTGAAATTTATTGTTCGTGTAAACTCCTAAAGAAATCTCAATTTTTGTCTACGCGATCAGCTAATACAAATATGGATCAAAAGAATGAAAATGGAGGGGGGGAGGGGAGGGTAAAGGGAGTGGAGCGGAAGAAATACTAAGGAACCACAGTCGACATTGGTATCGGTCAACTAAGAATTTTTATGTAGTTTTGCAGTTATCTTACAGATTTTCATGATTTGTAAAACTTTGTGAGGTACGTACTTAAAAATTTCTAAAATTTTAAATCAGTATTTTGGTCATCTACCAGTTTTTCGTGTTTTCTATGACTTGATAGTTTAATATGTTTTATATGCATTGCATGTACTAAAAGTCTTCGGAGAATTACCCCTAAAATTTTAAAATAAAGCTGTAAACGTGAAGTAATTAAGTGATAAAATAGCTATTGCATCCGTTTATGAAATGGCTATTACAGGCGGATCGATGTTGATATTCTCAAAGGGCAGCAGCAGAAACCGGTCCTGAATGGTCGCCGAGTCAAGTACCAGGCGTGACTTCGGCATATCGGGACATCCCCATGCCACACACCAAAAAGGTAAACAATATGTCTTTCGTATGCTATGTATTTATATATGATGGAGTTTCGAAGAAGTACTGAAGCTACGGCTTCAAAACTCGCCCTCGCATTCGTAATATGAGACAATGTATAGTATTATCATCTTGATGTATATTTTTTATGGTAATACATCTGGATGGGTTTTCAGAATGCTTTGTACGGAATAATGTTTATTTTGGTTATTACCAATTCTTATATTTAATTTCCCTCTGGTCGTATATATTGAGCCCTTCGAAATGTTTTTGTTTCATTGGCTAATTGTATTTCTGGTTTTCATATTGTTTTCGATCTTCCGAATAACTTAGGGGAACGTCCGTATTTATTTTATTTTTAGAGGTATCGGGACATTGTAGTTGCGTTATGAGATTCGGGGTTCGTTACAGTAAATTGCCCCGAAGTTATAACAATCGAATTTCGGAATTTAAATGTGCTTTATGTTGAATACATACGTGTGTCGGGTTTTATATTTTCGAAAATATTCCCTCTGCTAATCAAGGAAAGACAAGTGAAGTATTCAACACCCTCTCATTCTGTCGCTCAGAGAAGTTGCAGGAGACAATTCGCGCAACCTTCGAAAACACCTAATCAACCCTTTTGCCGCGAGAAAATGAGGAAGGAGCTCGTTAACATTTCCTACGGATTGATTCTGACACTTTTTCCCCGAGCATCGCTACTTTGGCAGCGCTTCGTTTCTGCTAATGATGGTTGGCCAGGCAGCTTTCCAATATGCGCGTTGAAAGTTTTCATTTCATGGAACAGGGCCACCGAGAGGGTGGGGATACCGGGGCAAAATCTCCGGGTCCCGGTATTAGGTTCGGTCGTAAGGTTTCCCTATCGCAATACGAGGGTCCAAGGCACGCCGGCAACCAATACCAGCAGGCGGCGTTTTCTGCATTTCCCATTTCCATTTCTCAGATTTGGATTTGTTTTTTCCCAGCTCAACCTACTGCTTTTCTATCACCCCTTAGCACCCTGAAACTCCGCCCCACTAGTCTTGTTTTTCTCCTCTTCGGGAAATTCCGTCTTTGGGCCCGAGGTCCGGACCCACAAGCACTCGGAGTGTCGTACGGTCAGTTCTAAAGAACAATATTGTTTACTCCCAATTTTTTTAGAGATTAGGTAGCCTTTCTTTCTTTATTGACCGTATTTTATAATGTTGAACTTGGAATATTTAAGTACGCTTAATTTCGCATATAAGGCTGACACGACGATAATTTCCATCGAATTAAACTTTACTAAAATCGCATAAATACATGACCATTTACCCGGAAATAAATGAGAAACTAAATTTTATTCGTTGAATCATACAATTACGAAATCGCGAAATGTAAATGTAAATTTTATGAGGATTTATTAGTTAAAGTACTATAGGGACATCTGGCGATCGGTATTCTTTCATACTAATTGTAAGATCTACTCTCACGTAATTAGTACTTTTGGACTCTGTTGCAGCGCAAGATAAACAGCTACTTAAAAATATCACGGGGGACCTCACAGAGCATACCGTAGGAAATTCCGATTCAAATGTGGCCGTCTGTTATGACAAGTACCGATCATTACGCCTTGCTGTTTTAGTACTAAAATATATTTTAGGTGTTAATTTGGAAAACCAAATTGAAAAACCATGATATGTAATTTCGCAAAAGATTTAGTGATGAAAAACCTACACTTATCGACGGCATTTAAATTTCGTCGAATATTTGATTTTTACAAATTCTCTGTTTATCGACATTAATGGAATCATACCAAGTCTAATTATGATGTGATACATATAGTATCAAGATATATTTTATACGTAATTTTGATAACAAATTTTAATTGTATGGAATTTGTCAATTTCTGCTTATAATACTGCAAGTCAATACAGTAGAGAAGGGGAGAGGGGGAGTCTGCTGTCCTGGGCCTGCCGAGCGGCGCGGTTGCGTATTGCCATATCCTACATGGCCCCAGAATAGGAGATTCATCCTCGATTCCGATTGGTTGATTTCGAAAATTCCGCTAAGTTTCGCCGCCACCTTCACGTGATGTTTTGTAACTAAACTCACACGCCCCGGTAGGAAATTTTTTATTTGAACTATTGTCCAAAGTGTTAGTAATATACTAGTTAGTATATATTCATAATTATATTTATTCATTCCAAAATTTTCGACTCGCATGAAATTGACAAAATTAAAGGACTAGTTAAGAAAGCAATAAATAAAATATAATGCATGAAGGCGTAAATAAATTCTAATCGTAGAACCTAAATACGCAGTGGATTCATAACAAATAAAAGCAGAATAGTTCTGAAACGATAAGTACTACGACAGATTGTTGACATTTCCCTGATAATGAAAAGAATGGTAAAATATCAAATGAGAGAAAATGCATTTCTTCAATTTTCCATCCAAATAATCTCAATGTACACATAATGCGGCATGTTGCCTCAGATAATTATTTATGTTAACCCAAATGCAGTTAATCTACTAATCAGATTAAAAGCAACTGGCAATTAATGTAAGTCACTGACCTTTGAAAAGTATCGTTTTACTGAACTGAAGTATCAGTTTACTGAACATTTTTTGATAACTAGCCTGGTTTTTTATTACATGCATAAAGTTCACTGCCTAATGAACACCTCTCCAGTCCCACAAGTGTAAGTGTATGTGGCTCTATTAAAAATATAAAATCTCTAATTAAATTTATCTTTATAAATTTTTCATATCACTGTAAATTTGCGAATTAGTTGCTCTAAAGTAGTACTTTTTTTAAAATTAGCAGTCAGGAAACTCCCACCAGCAGTATTATTGAAACTATGAATTGTAACTGTAATCATTTTGAAGTGACTATACTTAAATAACGTTTGAATCTTAAAATAAATTTCTTCTTAAATTTTTGTCAATCCTAAATTTTGCGGTACTGGTCAGGGAACAATTTTCTGCATAGCAATCCTTTGTACTGCGTAAGTCCAACGTGAAATAATCAGTCGAAAAAACTATATTGTAATGCTTTATGTAGCTCAACGTAAAAATGAATATTCTTCGCTTCCTTCCATTTTATCATATTACCGCGTGTGTTCGAACGCAATTCTTAACAAGACGAGATAAAACTTGGCTCCTGTAGGAAGAGGAAAACCTTGAAATGGCATCAGCTGACGTCATTTCCTGTGGTCAAAGAGGGCGAGGGCGGAGCTAAATTCTTGCAGGTCATTTATCGTAAAGCATTCCAAACTGACGGCCCGCGGACAGCTTTTTACATTTACATTTACATAAATACCCTGCAAGCCGCTAGAAGCGTTTGGCAGGGGGTGTCACAACACCAAGTGAAGTCTAGCTAATTCCTCTGTTGGATTGTCTTATCGCGTCTGGGAAAAAGGATCGGTAGTATTTCTCTGTTCTAGCGGTAATTTCGAGATATTTTCTCCTGCACTGTGATCTAACATTACGTTCACTAACACCGATGGGGACGACTATGCCGCGTACGTCTTCAACGAATTCGGAACTTTCAAATTTTTCAAATAGTTTCCTCTTGTATTCAATTCTTCTACTCTTCAACGTCTGCCATTTCAGATCCCTCAATAACTCTGATACACTCGCATCATACCGATATTCTCCTTTTACAAATCTAGCCGCTCTACGCTGAACCATTTCGAGCTCTCTAGTTAGGCCCTCCTCGAAAGGGTCCCAGACGGCGCAACAGTATTCCACGATGGGTCGTATTAGGGAAAAGTATGCGATTTCCTTCACATTCGAGGGGCATCCCCGCAGGACTCTAGAGGAAAGCCCTTGAATTCTGTTTGTCGATGCTATAACGGATTTGATATGCTCTCTACTAGACAAATTGCTACTGAGAATTACTCCTAGGTATTTGTAGCTATTGACGTATTTTAGCTTTAGTTCAGATATTTGGTACGGGTAACGGTTGAAATTCGTGGAGCGCGTGAAGTTCATTGCGGCGCATTTCTTTATATTCAGATCGAGTTGCCAATCTTTACACCATTTCGTGATAGCCTGAAGGTCCTTTTGCAAATTCTCCTGATCGTGTATTGTGTTGATTTCTCCATACACAAGTGTGTCATCCGCGAAGAGTCTAACTTTACACTTTATATTATCCGCTAAATCATTTATATATATCAAGAATAACAAAGGTCCGATTACACTTCCCTGAGGCACGCCGGAAGTCACTTTGACGACGTCTGATGCAACTCCATCGAGGACTACTCTCTGGGTTCTATCGGAAAGAAACGAGGCGATCCAATTTACAATTTTCTCGTTAATTGAATAAGCCCTTAATTTTTGCACTATTTTCACGTGAGAAACGGTATCGAAGGCTTTCCTAAAGTCTAAAAATACTGCATCAACTCCTATTCCTTTATCCGTTGCTTTCACAATATCTTGTGTGAGTAGAGCTAACTGAATCTCGCATGACCTGCCTCTCCGGAAACCATGCTGGCTACTGTTAAGCGCTTCTTTGCTTTCGAGAAATCGCATTATTGAGCTACCGATAATGTGCTCAAAAACCTTACAGAAGATTGACGTCAACGATATAGGGCGGTAGTTTTCCACTTTTAATTTACTTCCCGTTTTATGTATTGGTGTAACGTGGGCTGTTTTCCATATCAAAGGAACTACACCCTCATCTAAAGATTTTCTGAATAGAAGCTTAAGGTACGGAGCTAATTCGTTTGCTAACGAGTTTATAATGAATGCAGGTATGGCTTCAGGCCCTGGCGATTTTCTTTTGTGGACCTGACTTAGTAATTTGACGATACCGCTTTCGGATATTTCTATGTCGCTCATATTTGAGTCTATACGAGTAGGGAAATCAATGAAATCACCGCTGTCTATTGTGAAGCAATTTTCGAAGAACCGATTTAACATACTAGCCTTAGTAAATGAATCGTTTACACTTTCACCGTTGTCTGTACGTAGAAGAGGTACTGTGGACTGTCCTCCTCGCATTTCTCGCACGTACGACCAAAATTCTTTCGAGTCGTTTTTGAGTGAGTCCGACAGTGTCGTGGATCGGTAGACGTCAAATTCCTTACGCGCTTCCCTAAAACTTCCTACGGATCAGCATGCTCGGAATAAAACTTAAATACGTTATCTTCACAAAAAGAGGCGAATCTTCTTTTTGACTATTAAGTTAATGCAACATAATTTTCTAATTTTTGCGTTTAATATGGAATTAATGTAATCATAAAGACGAAGCCCAACATTTTTTCGATCGCAAAAGTTTTAAATCCGAAATTTCTTCATCAACTTTTAATATGGATTGACTTAACCACTATTTTGTATTCTCAAGATTCTTAAGGTCGTGATTTGTAATTGCTGTAAGGAGCATACGTATCCTTTTGCAGGATATTATGCATGAATTCAACAAGTTTCGATACTTATTTATCCATTTGTTGATTTTGATAAATAATTTGGCTGGAAGGGAAAAAATCTAATTCTAAAATAACGACTAAGGTAATTGTATACGTACGTATATATAAATATTTACATATATGAGGTAGTAAACCAGGGTCCTCCATTTTATAAGAATGTGGTTTGGCATTTTAAATTTACGAGGAATTAATTACCTTTTGCATTTATGTGCACTTTCACATTGGTTTTTAAGAAGAATTTTCATAAAAATATTAGTTGGTCTTCCTAGAAAAACTTCTCTTCAATGAATCATCGAGTTTTTATGTAAGTGCTTAAAGTGTTCTCGTTAAACATACCATCATCCGTAGGAGCGACTTCCTTAGCAAAGAAATGCTCGACCGATACTTACGTCCTCCGCCTTACGCTTCCAGTGATTTCTTACCGTGCTCTCTGAGTCACCCTTTGAAAATATACCAGCAGCGTCACCTAAGAAATCCTTAAGATATGACGGCGGCGTCGCAGGTGATGATTTGGGCTTTGATTTAAGAAAAGGAATATTATTTTAGAGATCATCCATCCGAGAATTCAAAGGAGAGCAGATGGAGATTCTATTTTATTATCTCAGGAGACAGTTTCGTTCTCACAGCCCATATCCGAATGCATGCATATGCACGAATAGGCGTCGCTCGTCCCAGCGATTATTAGTAATACGTCACGGGGTCTTCCACCCCGTCGCTTCTTCCTCTCTCTCTTTCTCTTACCCACTCTCGTTCACGCGTCAAGGGTTGTCGGACATCCACTCCCACCTCCCATATCTCCATGTTCCTTCTCCGAAGGCAAGACAGCGTGTCACCGTGCCATCCCGCACGAGGCGTGACATCTGAGGTCTCTCTCTCTGTGTCTTGCACGGATGCAGGAAAAAAAGGAAATGCTCGGTTTAGCTGTGGCCCTTTGGTTGGTGATGGGGACGGGAAGTAGGGTTGGTGGTCTGAGAGTTGAGGAATGAGGGAGAAATATGGTTGTCACTTCGACTCTCCGAGTCTTTTGAATTAGATTTTCTATGACGGGAAGAAGAAGTGGGATATCTACGCCCATTGCTGTAGTGGAGGGTATACGGTGGTATACCCTCTGGTTTTTTTCGAATGAATAGGATATACCCTATGCTTTTTTCGAACAAATAGCTTATACCCACGCCTTATGAAAAATTATACAGGTCGGTTGAAAAAAACCTCGTACGTTTTCTCCTGGCATCGTAACATTACAGTCGTGTAATTTGCTCAAAAAATCTGGGTAAGGAAGTTTTACTTTAGTATATAGTATATCATCTGCTTTTTTTTTACGATTACAGCACTGTCTACGCCGCCGCAACGAGAGATTGTTCCTTGTATGAAAAATGAGTTAGATCATTAAGCCTTATTTATGCAGTGTCGTACGTTTGTCCGGTAGGTTCACGGGTTTTGTATGCAGCCTCGGAATCATAGTCCTTTATTCAAAATTAAAGGTAAAGAAAATAAGACAATGTGTTTAATATAAAGCGACTCAGAATCGAGTATTTTCCCCGTTTTTCGTTCTCGGAATCTAGTCGCAATTTGTCAGAGAGAATTTGACAAACAGCCTGCATTTCCTGCTTTCTATGGATGGGTGAGGACGCATAATTTTCCAAGTGAAAATTTTCCAATCTTCGATCAAAGGACAACTATTTAGCTGCGAATTTTGCTTAATTTTTCTGTCGTCCTCAACGGGAAATTTTAGTAATAAAATTGATATTTCACCTTTGCATTTCTTACATAAGAATCGTGTAATAATCGACGATATAGGTGAAAGTGTTGCAATTTGATACCTTAGCTTTTCTTCGTTGTCGGGTCCTAAATAATTATCATTGCGTAAATGTATCTTATTGGTGGGAAATTCCATATTACGCATTTCTCGCTTGTCCATATAACTCGGATAGAATGATCAATTTTATGATCTGATGCTATGCCAATTCTGCAATTTATGGAACTGCCACCGACTAATATACGAATTAATTTCTTAATGCACCAAAATATTACCGAGTTTTTAGCTTTAATCGTGAAGGTTCGACTCACCGAGCTCAGTGCGTGTCTACCTTAATTTTTATGCAGAAATGAACAAACTGAAATCTACGCAGCGTAAAATTTTACATCGGCAACCATTAAAGCGTGATTGCCTTCAGCAATTCCCAGTTGCTATTGTCACGGCTTCATTGTGCCAACGACGTTTAACAACTGCTTAACAACAACAACAACTCGGTTGGTACGCAGAACTCCTTGAGGGATAAGAGGTCACGCGGCACTGCATAATGTATGTTAAAGCTAACGAGGACTTCCGGGCGGCACCCTGAATGACGAAGATCGCAAGGACGATTGTGTCATCCGGCAGACATCGTCCTGTATTTTAGTAACATACCGTGCAATCTGATGTAACGCACGCGGGATAAATCCCACCTTTAAACCACTAATAAAGCCGATTTAGCTCTGTAAAATATAATCAAATTTTCAAATCCCAGTTTTAAATCACAGATATATTTTACCATGGAAAAATACATTCTTTATACAATTTGTTTAAAGTTCCACGCGCCAATTCTGGGAGGACGACGCACCAAAGTTGACGCTTGCGCCTTAATAAATTTTAGCCAATGTGTTTATTTATCGTACCGTTTAATTTCCTAAAAGTAGTCATTTTCGAGAGGATAAAATAGGTGGGAAAAAATCCTCTGCAGAAAAGCGAAAAACCTGCCCCGAAACCACCAATGGCATCTTAATAACGGCAGCATTTTATTCCTTGGCAAGATTTCCGAGGAGCTAAAAGTCACAAGAGAGAAAATAGGAAAAGATTATAGGAATGAGCTGCTCCGAAGATGTAGGTACATATATTGTCTTTTCTCCCTCTTCCATTCTTATTACTTTCTATTCCATTACCACCTGTTGCTGTCTTCCCCTCTCATCTTTCTGTCCTCTCCTCTCTCCCCACCCTCTCTCTCTCCCCATCCTATATGTCCCCTTCAGCTTTTCCCTACAAAGAGCAGAGATATCCTTTACTTTTATTTTCAAGTTTGAGTTATTTGACACAATATCTTTTTTATACATTGTATTTTGTAAATCTATCCCTATCTACTTATTTTTGTAATTCGTAATTTAGACAAGGTTTAAACGGAAGAAGAGACTTTAGTCTCAGTCTCGCCCTGAATAAAGCCGTTTGTCTGTCTGTCTCCTCTCTCCCCCTCCCTCCTCTCTCCCCCTCCCTCCTCTCACTCCCCCTCCCTCCTCTCTCCTCCCCTCCCTCCTCTCACTCCCCCTCCCTCCTCTCACTCCCCCTCCCTCCTCTCACTCCCCCTCCCTCCTCTCACTCCCCCTCCCTCCTCTCACTCCCCCTCCCTCCTCTCACCCCCCTCCCTCCTCTCACTCCCCCCTTCTTCCTCTCTCTTTCCTTTTCTATCACCTCTCTCTGCTCTCCATCTGCTCTCTTCCCTTCTCTTTTCCCCTCTCTCTCTTTTCCCCTCTCTCTTTCCCCCTCTCTCTTTCCCCCTCTCTCTCTTTCCCCCTCTCTCTCTTTCCCCCTCTCTCTCTTTCCCCCTCTCTCTCTTTCCCCCTCTCTTTTCCCCTCTCTCTTTTCCCCTCTCTCTTTCCCCCTCTCTCTTTCCCCCTCTTTCCCCCTCTTTCTTTTCCTCTCTCTTTCCCCTCTCTCTTTTCCCCTCTCTCGCATTCTCTTATCCACTCTTAAAACCACTCTCTTCCATCTTTTCCTCTATTAATTTTCACATATTCTCTCTGCCATTGTGACAGTTGCGCATTCTACTATATTACGCTATCATCAGAACCTGGAAAGAAAATTTACCGCATATGCTGGATGGACACTCTCTCTTTCATAGGCGTCAAGCTGCGAATACCTTTTAAGGATAAAGATTACCTAATATTTTTGCTCCACTCCTACTTTTCAATCAAAATCGTCGGAACGTTTCTTTTTTCTTCGGAATTTGAAGCCATCGGGCGTCCTTTCCATCCTTTAAAAAAATCTGAGAGTAAATAAAATAATGAGAGCAATTTGATGGCTCGCTTCTCGAAACGAGTTCTTGGGATAGTAACGAAATAATAAAAGCCAATCTGCCGTGTCGAAGTCGATTATGTTCGATTTATCGCTCATTTCCATTTCGAAAGTGATAGGAAAAAGAAAAATAAAAAAATATCGGATGAAAATATTTTCTCCGCGTTGTAACGGTAATGGAAACAAATCTTGTCGTGAATGTGGAGAGAATTCGATTTCCTTTGGACGTAAAGTCGGTAGAAACTCGCACAGTTTATAGGTTTTTCATAATCCGGTTTCCTTCTAAGAAGGACATAGAAATGTGCTGTTGTTCAAATTTATGGGTATATGACATGTGGAAGTCGCTCGTTCCATTAGCCTTTTGGTACAATTGCGTCAATTTTTTTCAGCGTCTGAGTCGAATAAATATCAAAGAAGGAACTTTTCACAGATTTTATTCTTCAAGTTTCATTATAGTGATCATATGGAGACCATATATTTCTACTATGCAATTAAAATAAATGGCTAATAAATTTTTCTACGTAGACTTCGTCTAGTTTCATGTGAATACGGCGTGTGATGTCTTTATCCGAATAAATTCGACAGTATCTAACAAATATTTTAAGGAATTTTATCTTTAAAATCCTTCGTATCATCCTTGTTTTTTTACATTTTTCCTGCCTACCTCAGCCCAATTGAACACGGAAAACGGGGTTTTAAAGTAATTCGGATATTTTACAGCATTTTTCCTCAAGAAAATTGCTTTTGAATACACTGAAATTGAGTTAGTTTTATTTTCTAATTAAAATTTTTCCCTCGTTCTATGCACTTCGGCCCAATGCGTCTCGGCGAGCTTCAACTATCGGTTATCCAACGCATAATTTAATTTTTGTCAAGTAAATACTTTACAATTTGACACTCCGGTTTATGCACCGCGTCAGTTCACACGCAGTAATGAAAAATACGTATTATTTAACTACGTTATAGTGAAACGACTTCACATTATTATTTTGAATTGCACACGAATCTGAAAATTACATTCATGCGACATACGTTGTAATGAGGGTTTCTTGTGTTCAAATATAGAAATATGTATAGACTTCTTTCAGTGTTTGAAATATAATAACGTCGATGCTTCTGCGTACAATGGTGATAATACAATAGGTTTAACATTCTCTAAAAAATTAATTAATAATTGCATTATAGTTATAAACAGCTTATTTTTTCTTATTGTCGTACGTATTTCTATTTGTATTTTATCCGTTTATTACGAATGGCGTTTCAACAGCTGGATCAAGAAACCCATATTTTTTAGATTCTTGATATTTAATTTAAGCTAACCATTTATATGTCGTTAAATTAGCTAAAGTACATTTCTTATATGTTAGGTATTTAAAAAATAGTTTGACGCGAGAGCTTAGCTGAAAATAATATGCAGTCAAGTACAACAGATTTGACTAATGCATATCTTTATCCTCATACGCGATGATCTTTACCATTATTCAATTAATATTTTTATACTATGGGATATAAGGTTTGGTTTTCCCTATGTGGTATCACTTTCATTTCATTGGTGTCAGCTCATAACTTCCGAAGTTGGTAAGTTAGAGTTCCCAGTGGAACTTCTATAAGTCGAACTTCAAGGAAAACAAAAAATATTTGACTTATAGAAAATTCGAGTTATAGAAGAAAAATAACATGATAAATATTTTGCCCTGTAAATTGAATTCACTTCGAGTTATGGATAATTCGAGTTACAGGCGTCCGGCTTATAGAATTGCTACGTCAAATAACTTTGTGAAAAAATAAACAACAGGAAACTCATTGAAACTTTTTACGTTTTCGATTTCTGGACAACTTTCGGTTCCGAGACGAGGGTTCCCCTTTTTTATTTCCGAATGAATTTCATCTCACACTTTCGTGGAGTGGTGGTTAGTCCGAGGCAAGCCCATCATTCCCGCTTCATCTGCTAGGCACGCCCGTGATGGATTACTTTTTAACGTTGAAGTGGACTGCCCTCTGCCATTTTCTCCCTCTCGTCATGTCCAATTTCTCTCACTTTCTCGGCCTTCGTCGTGTTATTTAGAGGCTCGTAGCAAGTCGTGTCGATCTTCGAGGGGGCGATTTATACAACATCCTGATGACCAAATAGAAGGATGTGAAAATATGTTCATTCGGTTCGGCACAATGAGATATTGGAATTTAAAACAAAATACTGCAATGATATGAAAAATACACGCGGTGCATGTTTGGAATTTCGAATTTCTATTGTTTTCGGTTTAAGGTCGGATTGAAGGGAAATGGGGCGTGATTTCTTCGAATGACGATCGGAAATGATCATTACCTTTTTTCTCATACAGCCTTTCTTAGATAATATCAAATATAACTTAAACGATGTATCGATTTCGTACTGATATGAATGTTTGAGTAATCAAAGCGGTAATTTAAATTAGATGAAATATGTTGAAATGTAGATGAATCTTGAATCATAGCTTTTGAAAAGCTGATTTTTTTGAACGAACTTCAACTTTATAATCAGCAGAATGAAGACTTTGAGTCCCTTAAATGTAAACAGAATTCAACGTAAAATCCATAAATGATGTTTTATTGTGAAATCGATAGGAAAGCATAAGCTATCTTTTTAAAAAAATAAGATTGTGGCAGGCCTTTTAAATTGACTCTTTTTCGAATTTTTTTAATGATGCGAAGATCGCAAGTTAACTTGGGGTTAATGCATATATCGTGGCTTTCGAACGTTAACGCAGCATTAGGTCTAAATTTAGAGAGAGTCGAAGTTCTTTAGATATTTTTTTATTTTCTCATGGAATTTTCACAAACTTTGTTGCTTACCTTTTAATTTAAACGAGAGATTATTAAACGCTTATTATGCATGCAAAAGGACTTGTCTTGTTGGTCAGGCTCAATTATTAAGTGCCTCTCATAAACGTTCTGCTTCGTATACGTTTACACCTTTAATTAGGGCTTGAATCTCTCAGAGTTGGACTGCGTGGAACGTCACCTGTTACGAAAATTAGCAAGGTTAATGTAAACATAAATAGTTGTTTTTCGACACTTCATTAATGGCACATATCGCATGTTCCTCCTTATTCTTTTAAACGGCCCATTTGTACAGATGGACGTTCTTATATATATTTCCGAAAGTTTTTGTGTCGCATTATGCACGCCCAAACTATTTATAAGACAACCAAACCTAGACCACTCTCATCTCAACTTAGAGAGTGGTCTAGGTTTGGTCAACCGGGATTAGTCAGTGCTGCCAGTATAGGGAGTTAACATTTTTCCATAAGATAACACGTAAAAATCGATTGCTTGACGTGCAGCCTTTTATTCGTTTGCAAATTTAAATTACTTAAATGAAGATACGAACGCGATACAAAAACATGTATTAAACTGAATGAGTCAACTTTATATTTTAAAAAGACAGAATTCAAATCTAAGCTGATTTAGCGTGAAGTGTAGTTTTTAATCATGAAAAAGGGTATTTTTATAGCTTTGTAACAATGAAAAATGCTTAATACTATGGCCACGAGATCAGTGCTTTTAAGTGTGAATTGACCTCACATGCTATACCGTTGGACAGTTGTACGTTGCAACATCGAGAGTTGGAAGTGAAAAAAAATCTGTATGTACTCGCAGCAGAAGGAAAAACTAAGAACATGCTATACCTAGCAAAGCCGAGAAATGTTGCTAATAGATTTATAATTCATTTGTACTCACGCAGTTCGATGTCAACTGGTAGAATCTTGTGGAAGGATGAGAATTCATACACCGAAATCATCGTTTAAAAATTCTCAATTGTTTCGTTTCATTGGTCTATAAATCCATGATAGCTCAGTTGGTTAAAGCGTCTACCTGGAAAGCTGGAGACCGGGTTTGATTCCTGCCCAAATTTAAAAATTTTCTCAAATTTCACATTTATGTTTAGCCTTATGCGCTCATTCATAACAACTCTATTTCGCGGCATTCCATTATTACGGTTTTTAGCGTTTTATTTTATAAACTCTCATGTTTTCGTTGTCTGACCGTCTGTGCAATAGATTAAATTAATGTAGCTAGTAAACGGTAAGAAATAGAAGACTGGAATTTGCAGGGTTTATGCGATATATAATGCCATTTATTACTCTTCTAAAAAATATTTTTGGAGAAATCGATGAATGTCAGGGGGTACCTTTGAAAGTTTCTAATTAAAATTCTGAGCAAATGGTTATAGATAGAAAATTAAAATTTCTTAATTAATTATGGAATATTTTGCTTTGTCATACAAATATATTACTAAACCTTTAAAGAATATTAAGTTTAAAATAAATAAAAACAATAAATAAAACGCACTTTTTCATGTTTGCGTAGTGAGTATAAAGAGATCTTTGAACGTCGTTGTTTATGTTGTTAATAACGACAGTGCCAACAACCTACTCGTCATAAAATAGAATACGAATATATGTTTTCTCGGTCCATTTTAAATGGAAAAAGATATGTTAATTGAAAAATCAGTCTTAAGTAACGATAAATTTTCGATATCGAATTAATGACGCCAAATCGTAAGAGAACCCACGTTTTATTTCCATAATAATTTCTCCTACAGTTCCTACACCATCCTTTATTATCGTTCTTGGTTTGAAGTTTACGAAAAGCTGGTATTTTTATCGTTGCATGCAAATGTTATCAAACTGAGACTATTTGGCGCAAAAAGCCAAAATTCTTATCTCTGCCAATGGCCGACAAAATTTTTATCCGTAAAAAAGAAACAAATGATCTCCGAGCCACTTATCCTCTCCGATTCTTTTTTTTTTGTTCCTCGATCGTTCTTTATCGGCCGCACGAAAGAATCTCGACGACTCGTATGGCCGGATAAGCTCACAAAATATTCCAACGCCCCCCCCCCCCCCCCCCCCCCCCTCCCCACACACACAAGACTCCCAATCTCCCATCCCTTTTAAGTTCTATCCCCACAGTCCTTATGGGCAATCGATTTACGAGCGTAAGCCTTTCATACCAATGCTTTTTTCCTTCAGAGCCGCCAGTCACGGTCGGGAGTAAATCACTCTGCGTTCTATAAGAGAACGCGACGGAGATCGCCACTGGCCGAGATAGAGGATTATTATTGGCCACCTTAAAAAAAATGGGTGGAGGGAGTAAGGAGAAGGGAGGAACCCCAATGATCGTTAAGTAGTCGGGAAGTCGTAATTCAAACGATACGTCGCGTACATGTGCTATCGGCTAAACAAGCGTCCATTCAAGGCGGCAGATAGACCCGCACACACACACACATAGACGCGCTGTTTGGGATCAAACGGATATTTGACAAGAGTCGCCATATTTTTTCTTTCATCCTACTCTAAATAAGGATAAATGACTCGTATCATCGGGAGGATGAAAAGCTATTTATTAAAAAAAATGGAAAAGAATTCCGTTTAAAGCGCCTTATCGGTCGTTGAGAAAAAATACGTTTGTCTGCCGGCAGGATTGAAACGTAAAAAAATAACAAAGAAAAAATAAAATTGTTTAAATTGCTATAGTCGTCTTAAATTTACGGAGACGTTTGAAAAAACCGCCCACTCGATCCCTGGGAGGGACGATTAGAGGGCAACATTTTTCGGGTTCGTATATTCTGGAAGAATAGTATGGCACCTTTCGAAGTTGACTTTTTGTTGTTGTAGGGAATACATATTAATTTCCCCATTCCATCGTATATTTTTATCGGTACGATAGTGAAAAGGTTTTGGTTTAAGCTTATACGTGTTTCGATTTTTGGAGGCTCTTGAAGTTAAAATTATACGGCAAAAACCTTTTAAATATAACTTTAATAAATAGCATGGAATACTTGTAAACGATTTCGTTGTTCAATATGGGAGAATTTACGAAATGAGCGTGTTTCTCACTCGAGAAGAAATTCAGGTGTTTCTAAGGTTTTATTTGGGTTTTATTTTAATACCCATTCCATGCGGAAGGTTAAAATCGTCTGGTTAGCTAGTTAACTTTGATCTTAATATATTCAACTTTGCAAGGAAACTCTTTATAAATTTATTTTTGTAAAATTATAACATTTTTGTTTTATTTGGCATTTTCACAGTGGTTTATACAACTAATTTTTAAAAATTTGTTTCGTATTTAGAACTTTCACTCGACACCAGTGCAACATTTTCGAAAGAATCTCTACTCCTTTATTGTTTGATAGCAACAGAATATCATTCTCTGGGTATCGCCCTCACTTTCGTCGACACCTGCGAGTGATCTTATGCATCAAACCACAATGGATTCATCCGGCGCACGCATTATTCCGACGTGCCCGTCGCCGCGACGAAAACCGCCCGGCTTTTTCGAGGACGCAAGTTGAAGGCGGTGCGACACTCCTACTTTACCAGACGCCGTTATTTGAAAGCGTAGGTGTGCGTACGAGGGCAGAGGAGAGCTAACTGACTTATGTAATGGCGAGGAAAGGAGGGGAGAGGAGAAGACGTGGGAGGAGGGAGGGGCGAGACAAGAGAAGGAGAGGGAGTGATGACGACAGAGAGAGAGAGAGATGTTGATAGAGGGTAAGGGAGAGAGAGAGAGGAAGATAAAGAGGGAAGCAGAGGAAGGAGAGAGTGAAGGAGCGGTAGGCAGAGGAAAAGAGGGAGGAGGTAAAGAGTGAGGAGTGAGTGAGAGATATTGACAGAGGGGAAGGGAGAGAGAGAGAGGTAGATAAGAGGGAGGGAAGGGAAAGAAGAGAGATGAAAGGTAAGGGGAGAGAGGGAGGCAGAGGTAAAGAGGAAGTAAAGAGTGAAGGAGAGATAGAGATGCTGATAGGGAGGGGGAGAGAGGAAGATAAAGAGGGAGAGGGAAGGTAAGGGGGGGAGAGTGAGGGAGCGGGAGGCAGAGGAAAAGAGGGGGAGGAGGTGAAGAGGAAAGATGGGATAGAAGAAAAATGGGAAGAGGAGAAGTTGAATGGGTGGGTGTTTTTGAGGTGAGAGGAAGAAGTGGAGCGTAGGCGGGGTGGAAATGGGAGAGAGGGAGGTCTCTTATAGGCGTAAGGTGGAGGGAGGGGCTCTCGGAGCGAAAATGAAACTCTTCTGCAGCCAATGATTTGTCTTGATTGTGGATTTAAATGCAAATGCCCACCTCTTTCGTTTGGCGGCGCTATAAAGAAAGCGGACGCCTCGTTTAACCTCTTCCCGTTTTCTTTCCTAGCTCCATAGACCGTCTGAGTGGCAATCTTCTTCGGAAAACCAGTCGGCAGGCCTTTTTTTCAGACTAAACAGGAGTCTAGTAGATAAGTTTGACCTTTTTTTGTTAGAGGTGTATTTGCATAATCAGTAGGGTTTATTGTAGGACATACTGTTATTTCTAAATATTGTTTTCGCTCGTTCTAGCTATGGAGAAGGTAGAAATTGTTTTTTACGTTGAAAATCTAAACTGTTGTGATTGATGTAGTGTGTTAAACAAGAAAAATTATGTACAATTAATATTAAAATATTCCTTCCGTATTAATTTCGGAAAAATGGATAAAATGCCTCGACTGACCGCCTTAATGATTTGTTCGATGGAGAATCACGGTGAACTTTAATATATATTAGTCGAGTGAGGTGGCAATAAGGAAGATGGCCATTGAAATGGAATAGCGCTTATTCCTGGAGGCTTTAAAAATCGTCGTCTCTCATCGGATTCAGAAGTAATTTTTACTCTAAATCGTCTTTATTGAAAAATTTAACTTCGTTCTCTTTCCCATGCCGTCTCCAAAGAGCGGCGTTACTAATACGATTATAATTATTATATAAAATTAACGTTCCCGTGTTCTTCAAACGAAGAAAAGAAACGGTCGTGTAATTGAACCCAGAGAATTTTTTCCGAGTTTTTCAATTTTCATAGGTCGTAAAATATGATCAGCGGTGCGTTTACGATGTTTCAGCTCGCGATCTCAACCTAAAGTTTGCGTAAAGAGCGCGTTCGGAAAGCTTGTAGTCTCAGTTTCACCCATAGGTGGCCAAGGTGACGACTGATGGAAATCGTCCTTAGTGTGTATGTTTTACTGGCGAATCAGCTTCTTTGGCTATTATCGCCGTAACTTTACTAACTCTACCTTAAACACAGAAGGAAGGAGGGACATTAGCCTACTCTTAACGAAGAGCACCATCTGGGTTAACTGCTTAAGATCCTTTTCGAAGGACGGAGCGCTGACTGGATCGTTCTCCTCAAACCACACAAGTAGGGGTTGAAACATCCGCCAAATTAAAAATCCGCTGCATGGAAAGCTAACGCTATAGCCACTACGCCACCGCGTCCCCGCAAATTGTTTTTGTTTAAAAAGTACTCTGTAGCCTGCATAGAGAGATTTTAATACTGAGGTATTGATGGTAAAATAGAGTTTTTTTTATCATGTCGGAATTTGTATTTATATGAGGTCATTTGAACCGAGTATCTACATATTTCCTAAGAAACATAGTAATCTCAAAATTATGTTGTGCATTAGTACCGAAAATGTATTGCAACGGAGACTAAAATAAACGATATAAAGCAGTGTTTTTTTCAAAGTACGAGTCGCAAGGTTCGTTAGGAAACACAAACAGCTGAAATGTATCAAAAACAAGGAATTAAATGCTCTTATTATATATATGCCAATATTTCAGTATGAGCTACTTTTGAGTAAATGAAAACTCGGCAAAGAACGTGTTTTTCTCAATGTTGCCTTCCTTTCGAATGGGTCGCGAGACGTTCCACTGAGTCGCGATGGGAAAAGTTTTAAAAACGCTGATATAAAGCATGCTTCCGCGATCAAATCAAAATTAAGTGTTCAGATGCACTACCCCTTAAGTGTTGATGACGTCCTTTCATGATTCGGGAATGAGTTTAATGGCAAAATTGTTTCATTTTGTTTATCATCATTTTAGTTCACTGTTCGTACATACGACGAGGCATATTTTTAATCGAACCATTTCACTCCCCTTCCGAGGCAGGGATGCGTCAATAATATTCTTTTTTACGCTTTATCGCAAATTTATTTTCGAATGATATTTTCACCTGGATATCGCGTGTGAGAATCCCATCATGAGCACGGTGACTCCTCGCCATGGCGAATGCAGCGTAGTTTTCGAGGCAGAGAGAGAGAGAGTTCCATTAGGTTTATGGTTTCTCGCAGCTGGGTTGCAAGGTGTATTCTGCTTGGTTGTTGTGGTGATTTGGATAAGGATGGGCTGAGAGGCCTTCGGAGGGAGAGAGGGTGGAAGAGGAGGGGGGCGAATGAAAGAGATAAGGAAAGACGACAGTTGCGTGGGCGGAGATGGGGGTGGGGGGGAAGCGTCGTTATGCGTTGCTAGCGAGAAAGGAGAGTATGGGTGCTTTTATTTGGACTCGCAACGTCGAGTTCGTTCGAGACGACATCTTTGCAACCGATGCAGAACCAAGCGTTGCGCGGTTTTAATCGTATATAAGGGAAGGTTTAGTGAGGCGATTACATAAATTGATAACGAAAGGAACGCAGTTGTTCGTGCAAGTGCGTCTAATGTTAAGTTTGTGTGGCTTTCGTACGGTGTAAGATATTTTATTTTTGATGTATACCCCTGTACAAGGCCGTTATGAAATAGTTTGAAATGACCAAACATGTTATATGGTGGAGATCAGATTAATGATACAGTACAGTAGCGAGTTGAGTTGTAAAAATTAAGTATCCGAATTTAGGTTATATGGATTTATGATCGGAAAGTGTGTTGCTGTGAGGCGGAGAGAAAAAATCATTCATTTTAAAGTTATAATAACACAATTTTCGATAAATTTCTCAGGAATCGTAAAATAATTTATTTATTTAATTCACCCGGTCGTGGATATTATTCGTACGATTCAAGAATGAATGATCGAGTCCAACTTATGGCTGCTATCAAATTGAAATATTTCTACAATAACCATTACATTATGGGATACTAATGGATCCTCCATTTTTATATATCGATTTAAAATGCAGTAAAATTTTAAGACAGTTTTTTAATTCACGATGTATTTTAACTGTGGAAGGTTTATATAAATTGTTTTAAGCGCTTTTGAGAGACCGATAAACCACACGCAGTGAAGGAACCATAGGTTGAGCACCTCTGCTTTAGAATCTACTATCGATCAATCACCACCGAGGACGGCTGCTTCGTAGCCGAAATTCGCGCCTGGTTTTTCCAACATTATTAAAGCGATTAGAGAAACAGTTTTTCGATGTAAAGGAAAGGTATAAAATTGAATTTTATTCGTATTATCAATAGTGGGACGGCATCGGCCTGTTACTAAACACACTAATATGATCAAATAAGTTTGTAATTTAATCCTATGCTGATTCACGAAACATTCGCGATGTAATGAATAAGCGACTACTTATCTCGGTTGTCAGTCGGGATATTGGTGCGTCAAAAAGTACCCCAATCTTCCAGATTAGGCATGTTGTTGGATAATCACATAATACACGAATATTTTCGGAAATAGTTGGTCGTATTTTTTGGAAGAAGTCCAACACAATCTCTCGTCCTATATTTTGATCAGTCCGAAACCAGCGTTTTCACGACCTTCACCATTGACCCTATCAATGGCAGAAACGAGCACATTGGACAATCTTCACGGTAGGATATAAACCCCCGAAAGTCAGACACGCTAACAGCCTGCCATCTATCTATATGATGCTCAGCTGTCAAAACACGGAACTAAAAATAACGGCAAACTAATTGGGAATGATGTGAATCCATCGTCATATAAAGTATCTGAGGAAGAAAAACATAAGGTCGATAATTCGGCGAGGTTCCCTTCTTGCTTGCGGCGGAGGATAGTGACCTTCGTAGACTTATTCAGACACAGGAGAGAGAGAAGAGA
Organism: Uropetala carovei; assembly: GCA_036926305.1. Lineage (NCBI taxonomy): Eukaryota > Metazoa > Arthropoda > Insecta > Odonata > Petaluridae > Uropetala > Uropetala carovei. The sequence goes on from JAXCHB010000082.1 coordinate 2,880,446, forward strand.
GAGAGACAGAAGAGGGATAGGCTTATGAAACCCTTTGGGAGAACCCCAGGTACAACGAAAATCAGGACGTTTAGCCAACCGACCAACTCATCTGGTTTATTTTTCGTCACTCGTTTTTGGCAAGCATAGCTTTTAACGGAGGAGACTGCACAGACGGAGGGACCGCTAACACACACAGTTTACTCCTTCCACTGGGAGGAAGAGTGGGAGATTTGGCAGGGAGAGGGTTTCGGAAGGAGGGGAGATAGGGGAAGAGCTTGATTAAAAGAAGAAAAGAATACAGGAGAAAGGGATGATAGGTGAGAGAAGAGAAGAAGAAAACAAGGGGATGAAGATTATAAATAGGAGAGAGTAAACAAGTGGAAAGAGATGTGGATAAAAAGGAAGAGTAAAATGGCGAACGGGTTAAAAATGAGAAATGGACGATTGGAAGGTTAAGGCAAAGATAGAAAAAGGAGGAAAGGGAAGGAGACAAAGGGTTGAAGATGTATGGAAGAAAGGTGTAAGAGAATAAAGTGAGAGAAACCGGTATTAAGATGGAATAGGGGAGGGAAAGGAAAGGGGTGGGAAAGGGGAAATGGCGAAATGTAGAAGATACGATACAAGAAATGTGTGGATAAATATTGGAAAATGAGAAAAAATTAAGAGCAGGAGAAGAAAGTGGATGAAAAGGCTTGGACGTAGAATGAGTGTATGGAGAGTAAGAGGTTGGAAGGAGTTGAATAGGTGGAGTAGTAGCAGGAGATAGGCTCAAAAAGGAGGTAGGCGGGAAGGCAAGCAGTGTGGGAAGTCGACCCAGTTCGCCCCAGAGCATAAAGGGAGAGGGAATACGAAGATGGAGGGGGGGAGAGAGAGGAAAGAGAGAGAGAGAAAGAGAGAGGAGAGGGAGAAAGAGAGAGAGAAGAGAAAGAGAGAGAGAAGAGGAGAGCGATCGAGGAGGGGGGGAGCAGCAGAAAGGCGAGAGCAAAAGAAGACGCAGTCGGCTGCGAGGGAGGCAAGTTACCCAACAGGAGAGCGAGCAGGATAACCCGGAGATACAAAACGTATGAAAGGAGTTGCACACGGATTAAAGTGAGCACTGCTCGGCTCGGAGTCTATTGAATACTACTCTTTTATATTGCGAGAGAAGGAAGAGATCCTCGCTAACCCTGCTTACAAAACCCCGGCCTCTTTCACGCTCTCATCTTCCCCTGCGAGCCAGACTCCTACTACTACTGTTCCTCTCCTACTCTCCTCACCCTACTCTCTTTCTCTCCCTCCCCTCCTCCGTTCCCCCACTCTTCCTCCTCCCTTTTGCAGACACCCTACCATCCTCCCACTCCTCATCTCCCCTCTTTCTCTCTCTCTCCCTCCCCTTCAGTCAGTCCCTTCCCCTCCCAGCGCAACCTCACTCCATCTCAAGTGTTGGTTGGTTCTCCAGTCGTTTGGCGACTTCGACGCCGAGAGAGCGTGTAAGTCCCCGCTTTTTAGTACGTGAGGGAGTGAGCTGCGGGTAAGGAGTGCCGAGAAGTAGTAGAATAACGTAAAGGAGATATAACGCACGGGACTTCGGGCTGCGGTCGCCGGCTCATTTTATCCAATTGGGACGGATTTTGTTCGATTCGACTCGGAAGGAGGTGAGTGCGTGTTTTTTTTGTTCGATTTCCGCGGGGGAATTTTTCCCTGTTTTCATTTTAATTTTGGCGCGAAGGTGCGAGTTCATTTCCCCCGGTGAGGTTAGGTTAACTTACCTATTTTAGCTGTAGGGTTTATTAGAAGGTAGATTGGTAAGGGAGAGAGAGGGCGGGAAAATAGAGAGAGGAAGAGTATTGTGTCGTCTTCGAAGGGGAAGAAAAGGTGAGGAGGATGCCGGTTTCTCGAAGGTCGACTGTCTTTTATTTCCCTTTTTTTTTGTTAAGGGAGTAGTTGGAAGCAGGTCGCGAGGTAGGAGGCGAAAGGGAAGGTCTTGAAGGAGGTAAATGGTTGAGGTCCCCACTGTAGGTGGAGGTCGCGAGAGAGAGAGAGAGAGACGTGTGTGTTGGTATGTGTGTGTGCGTGTGCATTTCGCCGCGTGGCCGGGGAAGTTTTTAAACACATGGAAGAGTTTAGTCATAGAGAGGAGGTCTTACTCGGAGGTACCCTGTAACATAAGATGTTAAGAGGTCTTTCGATGAGGGAATGAGAGACCTGGTGCGGTTTCGTTACGATGCTCGTTCACCCGCGTTGTCGGATACGTGTTTGGGTGTCACGTGTGTGTGATGCTCGCCGACTCTCTCTCTCTCTCTGTAGTGCGTGTGTGGTTTCGTGTCCGTTGTGTATATTTTTTTCCCTCTCGCCTCATCCTCCAGTTCCCATTTCCTCCTCAGGGCACCGTTTCACTTTTCTAGGAATTTTAAATATGGAGGCTGCCCTCGGAGGGAGAGTATTGCACCGTGCTTCTCCTCCTCCGACGGTATGCGGTAGGCCGGTGGTTTCAAGAGTCGTGTTACGCGGAAACCCTTGGGTTTTGTGAGAGTCGGCACGGGGGAGGGCCTCTTTCTCTCTCTAGGAATTATTACGTTCCTAATGTCTTTTTTTAAGGTCGGATTTATGGGTGTTGCGACAGAGAGAATGGATTTTAGGGATTTTCTTTTCTTAGTAAATCGCCCTTTTATGACGTGTTCAATGGACCTAGGAGGCCGTAAGTTTGTGGAACTGCATTTTATGAAATTAATGAAGTAATGCAACTTCAACCAATTACAAAATCACACGGCCATGGTTAACCACTTGTACTCAGGTACATTGCCTTTTTAACATTGAATTTTTATTTATTCTGCATGTTTAGTAGCTTTTTTTGACATTTATTGGGATGGACTAGGGGTGTTCAAGCCTTATTTATGGTGGGTTGCAATATTGGTTGCGAATGCTTTGGCGGATTAGGATTTTAATAGGAGGTTAACCTGACATTCTGATGTGCAAATCAAGTCTATTTTTTTTCGCGTTAAAATATCAAAATTAAAAATTTGTTTTCAATATAATTTTTACCAAAAAATATGAATTTTTGGGTTGAATTTTAAGGATCGCTTTTTCATCATATCTTCGCGGGTCGCATAAAATTCCCTCGGGGACCGCATACGGCCGGCAGAGGATCGGTGAATTGCCGTCGAGGGCGGCTGCTTTGCAATGTAAATGCGGTCGTGATTTACTCAACAGATCTCTTCCTGGAGGAGTTAAACTCGTGCAATTTCTCCCAATTGCGGTGCATTTTATTTTAGAACCGACGCATGAATCGTTGCACTGCCGCAAAAATGTTTCGTTTACGATTTAAGGCTCAAGCTTTTTTAGCTGCAATTCGCGACTTGATTCAAGAATTAAAAGTCTTAAGATCGTGCCACATTATTTTTTTACGAGAGGCGTTTCCCGAACGCGTTTTACCTCACGCTCCTAGTAGATTTATCATAGTTGTGCGGTTTTCAGATCGCCGTGCGCGTGGAAACAAACCCGGATCGTTTTTCCGGATGTTTATAAATCGTCTGGATCGAGGATAGTCGATCGCAGTGGGTGGCGCTGAATCGATCCATTCGATCTCGGATTCATGGTTCGGGAGTAATAGTCGACTGTCATTTTCGAACTTCTTTTGCGGATGTTGCTATTGGTTGTCTGGCGAAACCATTTTTAAGCGGTATTATTTAAAAAAGTAATAATTTCCCGAAGAATGTGATATCGTGGCGGAGAGGGTGAAGTAATTTTTTAAATAGATTTTTGATAGGTTTAAATGTGACATAAACTTCCATCGCTCGTGATATTTATAGTTTCTGGATTTAGTGTAATGAGGTTGTGCGTGGGTTTCAAGTCGGATGGTAACGCATGTCTAAAATATTGGTGAGAATTTAAGTAAATTAGCTGCCATAAAAACGGGCACGTGTAATAACTTTCAGCATGATTGCACTTGGTAGGATTATGGATGAGCTTACACAAATAACTGAATCAAATGACAACCGAGAGATAGTAATCCGTTAAATATTTAATAAATAGAAATCATGTTTTATTCTTTTACCGTTTATATAAATGTAAAATCTTAAATTTGAATGCACCTCATTTAATTCTCTCTTCAGAGAGGAAACTTGGCAGTCGGGATTTTTAAAAATAAAATAAAATTTATTTTCACCATAATTTAATTATTTACGACCAAGGTTATCGAAATCGCTCGCAAAAATATTGAATTAGGGAGCATGGCGATACGTTTCGTGTTTTACGGGTCACGGTGCACTGAAGATCGGTCAGCGCGTTCCATTTCCAGCGGTGACCTTGCGAGTCATTCTCCTATCTGTTATTTTATTTTACGACGGAAGGAAACGCATTGCGTCACAAAAAAGTTTTATGGCGTTACGATACGCCTGCATCACAGGAAAAATTATGTAATTCAATGGATCTAATTTATCGCGGGGCTCGGAATAAGTTTCGTACAAGTGTCGAATCGATAGGCGGATGACATCAAAATTATTTATGGCAAATGTGAGCATCTCTCTCTTCGCGAATATTCTCCGGAAGCTTTTATTTTATTGTTCCTATCTCAAGTTATTTTTGTGGTGCGCTTCACAGAGCATCGTTTTTGAAATGTTCAGAGTATTTTCCTCAAGTTTTTAATAAAATTAAAAGAACATTACTAGTCCCGTAAATTCATTAGGAACTATTAAAAAAATATCTTTCTGCGAAAAATTCGTTTGTTGCTAATGTTTAAGCACAAATAAATTCATCGAAGAGCCCGATATCTCATGGAAGTCCAGTGCAAAGTTTATAAAATCGTGTGAAATTTATTTTGCCTCAAATTAAACCCATTTTCCTACAGGTGTATTTCTTTTAAAATACGTTTAAGGTAATTTAAAATTAGTTTTTCAGTCCCTAATTTCTTTTCATCCGCTTGACGCTTGGTATAAATATGATTATTGCTTTGAAATTTTAAAATTCTTATCGTGCGAAGGTTTTCAAATAACGTAACTTGTAATCCTTTTAGCATTGGATAATTTTGAAGTGTGAAGGTATTTTCCGATCTGATCAAGCAGGTAACACGTAAAGTTCATTCCGACGATTACGGAACGCATAAAGCGGTCCCTCAGGCAATCCCTTAATGTAGACCACCAAATATAGAAACCCACCTCTTATTTATTACCCAGTCAAATAAATTTCGTCCTCTTTCCTGGAAATTGTATTATTTTCCTCTCTCTTTCTCTCTCGTGCTTGGCAGTAGACACTAGATCACCGCCGCTGCTGGTTGAGTTAGTCGCTTGTTTCCCTTGGCAAGGGTTTAGCGACAGACGAAAGGCTCCACCCTCGCTCGCGTGGCATCATTCTTTTAAAAAAAATGAGACACGCAACCCGTATCGTTCACAGGTCGGTTGCACTCAAGAGTTAGTGGTGAAGGAATAGGGTCAGACGATGTGAGTGCGATGGGATTTTCCGCTCCTTTTGCGAAAGGCTGGAATGGAAATCATAAAGCACAGCGTTTGTTTTAGCTTTTTTAAAGTGTTTTTTTTTTCAAATAGAGTAATGAAGTTTAAATTGTCGGTTTCGGTGGAATCGTAAGTTTGAGCACGGAATACCCGTCGATGTCGTGACGGCTTATTTTCACGCTTCGCAACTGTCTGTCGATAAAATGGAATATCGGTCGAAGAAAACTATACAGACGAAATTAAAAATGGCGTATCGTGCTAGTTTTGTCGATAGAGTTTTTTGTTTAATTTTTAAGTAAGGTAAAAGTATCGTGACGTAACGGAGTTTGGGGTAGTAAATCAGATACAATATTCTCAAATGTCTGTAAAAATGTAGATTTTTTTAGTCATTATTGTTTAGAATTTTGTGCCTGTAAAACAATTATAATTTTATAAATTTTTGATTGGCTATGTAAGCTCGCGTATACATGCACACGTGTATCTTAATTTCTCCCTCGACGGACGGAGCCTTTTAATAGTTCCTGACGTCACCTGTTTCACGGTAAATTTCTATAGCTGCGCCCTCTGTCTGGATCGCCCAGTCTCAGCTAGAAAGCGCCGACTTCTCAACCGTTCGAATGTTTATTTATTGCCTTTCATTAATTCGGTCTTCTTTCGGATCGAACGAGGTGCGCAATCGGTCTCGTTCGTATACCGTTGGTCGAAGCGGACGAAGAATACCCGGTTCGTTATAATGTAGACCCTATACTCATTCGGCGAGGACATTTTCCTCTCTCACTCTGTGGACGGCGCTAGCAACACGTGAATATTCACATCCTTCTTCGAGTTTTAAAAGAGCCTCGCGAAGATCATTTGGCAGGCAGACTAATGACGGTGGTATCAAAGGGAATGATGTAGTCGTATAAATCATCGGTCTACGTCCCCTCTCGTCGTTATGTCGCCTCTTTCCCGTCTCGTTCCCTTTTCTCTCCACCGTATCCTTCTATCTTTCTATTCCTTTTCCGCTCTTTCCTCTATCCTACAGTCTCTTTTCCCATCTTTTTATCTCACCTATCCTATACTCTTTTCTCTCTTCCTCTTTATGCGTAGTAGAATGGTTGTTTGAATATCTGCCGTGGGATAATAAGGTCGCGAGTTCGAATCCCGCGGAGGATGCACTCGGAGAGGTTTGCGTTTGTCGTCCAGGGTTCGAGTTGAAAATAGTCTTAAATCCCGCCCCTAAATAAGAACGGATTATTGCTACAATACTCTATCTCTTTCTTATTTGTATCTTCTCTTTCTTGTTTTCCTGTTATTTTTCTTTCTCTGTTTCTCTCTCTCCCTTTTTGCTCCCGTACTTCGCCTTCATCATTAAATGTATAGTCTCAATGTCGGTCTTAATAAAGTCGTTTTTCTGTCTGTCTGCATAACGTATCAATCTTCCATCATCCTTTTCATCCCTCTCTATCCACTGTGTCAATCCTTCCCTTTCTCTTTTTTCCTTTCCCTCGTTCGCCCCTTTCTCCCGATGCATTTCCTTTCATAACTTTCACTCCCCCGTTCCTTACCCGTCGAAAAAAAAAATTGAACGGCTTCATCTTCGCTCGCGAAACGATTTTATTTTTAAAATCTACTCGGTGACCCGAATTCTGACCCGCCTCCTCCTCCACCACCGCTTCCATCCCACTTCTTCCCTTTTCCCACTCCTCTAATCCTGTACACACTGTTCAGCAACCACAGCGATCTCCGACCCCGGATTTCCCATCCCAATAATCATTTCACACTTCCATCGGGGCCTCTCTCTCTCTTTCCTCCTCCCTTCTTCTGGGGGCCCTGCTCCGCCGCTTCCGACACCACGGTCTCGAGTAATAATACGGCAACGACTCACGGCTCCAAATATAGGGGGCGTATCTATTTCTGGGACGGAGGGCGAGATGGAGAAGGGTAGAGTGGGAGCGGAAGGAAGGGAGGGGAATACGGGTGTATGAGGGATTGGTCGGGGGAGGGAAGAGGAGGAGAGGGGGGTTTACGCGTCATCGGGAGTGGCGGGGGTGGTTGCGGTGTGGTAGCACCCATCCGTCATGGAGGGCGCCCCGCCCGCGCCGTGTACTTGTAAATTATAACCTTTACCCTCTCTCTCTCTCATACTTGCTTCTCATCCTAGGTACTCTTCCACGAAAAAGTTCCCGAGTTTTGTTATTTTGATGTACGTTTTGTTTATTGGCATAATGACAGTGTCTTACATAATCTGGTTTTATGTCATCCTGTCGAGTTTCGAAAGGTTCACGTTAAGTTGTACTTACTAATGCGGGCATGTGAATTTTGGAAGAACTCCCAAAATGATCCATTAGGTTGTAGCTTAACGACGTTAATTTTAGATTATTTGTAAAAATATCTAACTGTAAATGTCAGATGGGATTTCCCATGTTCGTTTCTTTTTAGGGTTTTGAAATGGTCATCATTAATGAAAACTTAATTTCAGATGGCGATGTTTAGAATCGACATTTTCTTCTATTTCATCGTTATATGAGTTATTATATGTTAACATTAATATTAACTTAGGCATTGCGTAAATTAATGGCAACAAGCTGTTTAAAAATAAAAATTTCGAAAAATATATTTGAATCAAGTGAGCTAGAAACTCGCTGCCTGTGAAGTCATCGCACTCGAGTTTTTTTCCCTCCTTTAAAAAGTAAAGAAAAAATAAGAATGGAGTTCAAGAACCTGTGTCGACAAATGAGCAAATAATTACTTATCTTATAGGTACTTAGGATAGCCACAACACGTGAAAAATGGGGTAGTAAAAGCGTTGGAAGAATAGATTTACAGCATGATTTTTAAGTTAAAAATGAATTGGTCACGGACGATGAAACTTAATTGAAGGAAGCTACATCTCAAGAAGTAATAATATAGCAAAACATAACGCTCTTGGAATTAATTAGCGGAGGTGTCGCAAAATATACCGAACACGGTGCGAAGTAAGGTTTCAGAAATTTATGCGGTGAAAAAGCCTGGGCGAGCATGCACTAATGCGGTGTGAAGTGACGAAGAGCAAGGACGTCGAAAAAAAAAAAGATGAGGGAATTCGTGGAGTGAAATTTGTTCGCTGGTCTCGAAAAAAGCCTAGCGAGCGCTGTACATCCGGCCCTCCTGTAACACCGGGGGGAGATGCCCTGAAAAAGTGCCGTGTAATGTGAATCAGTGTTGAGTGAAATTGTGAAAAGAACGCGTGTATTTAATGCCCCTCTCAAAGTTCTCATACCTCCGTAATGTGCGTATGCAGTAAAACTTCTATAATTCAAACTCGGTTAATACAAAATGATCGTTTATTAAGTAGTGTAATTCGGTTCCCTGCAAAAATAAGGTACACGTTCCGTATCATAACTACCTCGTTTTTATTACAAATCTCGTTTATACAAATTGCGACGTTTTAAATCCCTCGAAGTTTGCAGTGACGAGGTTGTACTACCGATAGTGTATTGTTGTCGATTATCTAAGCACCCAGGCTCTCAAATATGTCTATTCATAGCTCAGGAATCTGGAAACCCGCTTCACAGATTCGCCAAAACCGCCTTAACGCGAACCATGATCCGCGTTACTTGAATTTTTTGTATCAAAAAACGTGTCGTAACGAAACCGTGTATATATTGGAGATCCAGGTGTAGCCGAAAGAGAAAGAAATCGGAAATAGTTTATGAATCTGTGGAACTTGTTGAGTAGGCCGTATTAAAATAGTTGGCTGCGAAATAAACTCCGTTATCCTATAAAATAGCATACGGGCGAGCGGAGCAGGTTGTTTGAAGAGGAAGGAGAGAGAGGACGTAATTAAAGCACAAGGTTACTACAGATATATATATATATATATATATTCTTTGGGGAGCTGAGAAATGTTGTTTTCATCTTACACATGTTTCTCCATTAATTACGGACGATTAGATGTCGAAAAAATATGAGGTTTTGATTTCTTTCCCAAAAAACCGTGAAATTTTGACTCGTTCTATTTACGTGAAGGTCCATTAATAATTAACCTACTGGTTTGTCTCTTGAAAATAATTGAGATAATTTGTTACTTTACGCGTGAATTTAGAGGAAAATGGTTGTCGACAAAATTCTATTTAATAAGTTAAGGTTTATTCAGTAATATCTTTCGCTTTGATATTTATTTGTATTATAACAAGTGAGGAAAAGGTACAGCGTACCACAAATTGGCGCGTTTCGTGCAGTGGAATATTTGGGAAAAAATTACTATATATACGTTTTTTTTAAATTGTTCCTTCGTTGAAAATTATTCATTTCTTTTCACTTGCAAAACTCTGTGTACGTAAGGAAAATAGCGTTCTAAAGTTCTTTTCTTCGCCATAAATAATCCGTTGTATTCCTATTTAAAAATACTGCAGGCGCATGTAAGGAAATTAAACTTATTTTGGTGGGTTTATGTTCGTAACAATGAAGAAGTAACCATGCAAAAAAATTTCTAAGTACTCGAATTAGGACTTTCTTGTTTGATTTTCTTCATAACAGCTACTCCTACTGTAAAAAGTATAGGAAAAGAAATTTTCTACTATTTCTACAAGTTTTATTTGAAAACTATTTTGATATGACCAATACTTTATGAGATATGACGGGAAGTTCATTTTTTGTCACTAATAAAGTTGTACCTCTGGCTTACGGGATGCATTTACGTGACATTGTTATTGTCTTTGACTGTAAGTCCTTAATATAAAATTTAATGAAAATACGTTCGGTAGAAACAGTGAACGAACCTGCGCACGGACGGGCAGACCGAAGCTAATAGGCGCTCATGCTGGAAGCGAAACGCTCCTAATAAAATGTTTTAAGCGCAAAAAAAAATTATTTTTCGACTTTTAGTATTATTAGTAAATATTTTAATCGATTTATGTACCCACTCGATATATGTGAGTGTATGAATGATGTTTAATAGAATGAAGCCACATATATTTTTCGACTGGATGTTTTCTTTTGGAACGAGGTTTATTGCATCGGCCTGATTCATTAGCCAGCTATTAGCAATTACTATATAATGCATCACAGCGAAATTTCTTGAAAACTTAGGAGAACTTAATTAACGTTGGAGTGTAGCTAATGTGAGACGTGATGTTACGTCGAAGAACGAAATAATTTTAATGCCAGGATGACATTTAAGCGGGCGTTATTCAGCGTATTAACGTAACTTTCACAAGCTTACATTACGCCATCCTTTGCTGTGCTCTTTACGAATTGGCTGCATTTCCGTCATCCTTATTTACGATAAATCATCCTCGCCGATGCAAGAAGGAATTTGACGGTCCTCATTAAATGATGCGCGGCAGAATAAATTAAAGGGTATGTTCTTTATTCAACCTAAACGTGAGATCTCCTAGCTGTTCGTGTTGGCTAGGGCAGATTATTATTATTCTCTTTTTTATATTTGTTACGTAATTTTATAGTTTCTTGTTTTTTGTTAATTATAGAGGGAACTCCGACTTTCTATAAGCCTGATATAGTGAATACCGCTTAATGTCTTAATGGGTGCTGTGAAGTTGATAACATTAAGCGACTAATTACAATAAACGTCAGGCTTGTTTTTTTAAATATTTAGTTTAGTTATCCCACGTATGATCAAACTGCTGACCAGTGACAGTAATAAGGTTGATTTAAGTTTAAGCTATAAAATTTGGGTCTGTTCACTTCCGTAACTCTAGGATAAGACGCTTAATAGGAGAAAAAATCGAGCGATAAATAAACAAAGACGAATGAGAATGACATAGGCAAAAATTTCTTCGGATGATCGGAAACTCGACCTATAGACTCCTTAATGAAACAGTTTTAACGGCGTGTCGGGCATCACGTTGTTTATGTTAAAGCCTTATTATGGGCCCTGCGCCTCATTTTGTTTGTTATTTTCTGGCTACTCGACCTCTTGGATTATTATTGAGGCCCGCATCGCGTGCTTCGTCTACAACCGTTGTTTTTGAGGCCATAGGGCAGCACATGACACGACACAATTTAATAGTTAACTCTCGTAAGAAAACGCGTCGTACTTAACGATTTGACAAATGGGTTACACCCTGCTCTCTAAGAGATAACAATAAAAAACACATTTACACCGGTTATCGTTAAGTTTTTTACCCAAGCGCGTAACACGTGGCGCTCTCTTACGCACTTTAAAGTCTCACTAGATCACACGCCCTAGTGACGCAAAACGATCCGATGGATTTTTTTGCCACGTTCTCGTTCACGCTAGGTACTTAGCACGTAACGAACGGCTCTCGCATCCTGCTCGAAGCGATAGAAAAAATATTAAATGCCTCGCGTTGTTAATCGTCACGGAAGTCGGTTTAAACACGTGCCTCTCATCTATGTAGTTGATTGATGCAGAGCAGCAGCCCGCGAGATGAATCGTTCAGTAGAATATGAAGATAACACGAGATTGTGGTGTTGGGGGAAAAAAACCTCTTTTCGTGTTCGGCAACCGTATAATCTGTCGCTTTAAAAGTGTCTCTCCCTATGTGGTGTTAATTCGTGAGCGGTTGAAATTTTAGAAATTTTTATATTCCGTCTTTTTTCCCTTAGAACGATATTCGCCGCCTAAAAGTCTCGATTACTCGCCCAGCGCCCCGTGACGTAAGACCGGTTATTCCAGCTTGTTGAGTTCTCTTTTAAGATGGAAAATAAAAAGAGCGAATCTGGCGTGGAAAAAAGGTGGAAAATACTTCTTGGGGCGGAAAAGACCAAATAAAAATAAAAAGGATGAGAACTAGCGTTTTTTACGCTATCTTATGATTTTCGCTCATTTTTTATACTCTCTAAGTTAGGTGTTTACTACGTTTTTGCTGACGTGCCCTTTTGAGAATTTTTAAAAAATAGTTACCCCTTGGCCGTGTTTAAGGTATAATATAATGAAAAAATAACTTTTATTAAAGTGCTTAATGTTAAATGGATGTATTTTGTAAATAAATAGGAACCGATTAGATAAATTTGTAATTAACGCGACCCCCTCTTTAAAAAGATGTGCGAAGATAATGAAATTATTTTGTATCCCAATTATTCCTAGTCGCTAAAAAAAAAGCTACTTAAAACGTTTAATAATGTCACTCGTAACAGAAAAATCTTAACCTTTGATTCCAAAGCCGAAAGCTGAAGTAAGAAATTATAGTTTTTGTTGTTTTCCTGTACCCCTTAAATACTAGTTACGTGTCCCCAGGGGTATGCGTATCTCCGGTTGAAAACCTCTTTTTTTAAAGTTTAGCACGTGCTTTCTTGTTTTCCCTCTCTTTTTAATCAAATCGAAAGGATGTATAATTTATGAACGATGCGTCTCTTTTTTCCCCGTCTCTGTCGATGGTTCCTTGCGCAACGTGGCTTAAATTTAGGTTGCGCCGGATCCTAATCCTATTTTTGGAGCGTCTCGATTATATTCGTTTGTTTCCTTGTCGGCGGCAGTTTCCGTCGGTATCGTTTTTCGATCGGAAGATGTTGACGGAGTCGATGGTGTAAAGCTGCATCGGGATCGTTTTACATATTATGCGTGCAGTGATTTCTCAAAGGATTAGGAAATGTATCTCTGCCAATAGATTAAGAATGGGGAAATCTCGTCTTCCAGCTTCTTCATCGAATAAATTGTCTTAACTTGGTTTTCGGTTCGGAATGATTTAACGGGGATATCAAAATTATTTCTAGAAGTTAGAAATAGTGGTGATTGCATTTTTTTCAATTTGTTCTTATAAGAATTTAATATTTAAAATAAACTACGTAAAGCCGACTTGGGAAGTTTAAACGCGTTGTATTTGAATTATCCTCGAATTGTTCTAATGTGGAAATTAGTAGTTCTACGAGTTTTATGTGCTACCAAGTGAAATTGGAATGTTGTCGTCAAAAGCTGTTAATAAACTAGGATTATCCTAGCATTCGTGGAAACCGACATTCCATTGATAACAATATCCCTCTAGCGGTTGTGTTATAAAAATATCTGTAAAGTACCACAATTAGTCATGGTAATTATATAATACGGTATTCTGCATTGAATTAATGTCAGTAAAATTATCGGCATTTACATGCGGAGAAACAAACAATGCCAATAATTGCATTTCAGTAGGTGGAATTATTAATGATGGATAAATGACAGTATTAAAGTAATGAAAGGAATGATCGGAAAAATTAATTTAAAATAAATACTTGCTGTACGAAGTGTTGAAAATGATATTTTATACGTCTGTTGACTACATTAACGCTGTTAGCTGTCCGAGACGTTGACTATAAGTCGCTATTATCCATTTTCACCTTCTTCCGAGCCAACAGGAGGGAAGAAAACATCTCAATCTAGTTTGAAAGTAACAGTCACGCGCATCTAAAAAGTAAACTTGTGGGTAAGTTTGCACCGCTGAATAATCTACACGTAAAGGAGTAGTTTCTGTAAAATTAAAGATACTTATCGGAATAAAGTGTTTAGCCTCGGGCTTATTTTCGGATTACCTAGTAAATTCCGTGTGGATTTGTTCTTTAAAATTTTGGCAAATATCTTTTACGTGCATTCACTTTCATGAACTTGGACAGATGAAATTCATTCGTTTCTCACGTTTAATAGTTTTCTTCGAGACAGGTTAATCCCAGTCGACTGATTCGGGTGTTTTTAAATATCATTTTCAGAGAGTCTTTTCGAAAAAGTCGTTTCCCACGGTATCATATGGTACCGGGACGAATTCTTTCCAGATTAATACGTTTCCTCGATCCTATTCAACGCCGCCGTATCGCATAACCTTCGCAAAAATTCCTCAGCATCCGAGAAAAATTTCCGACCCGAGACGCTCTGGAAGTAAGCAAAATGAAAAAAATCTCTCCATTACGGGCTTCCCGGCGCGCGAGAAAACTCCCGTCTTGTTTTTCTTACTTCTACCATCCGCATGCCGGGCATGCATTCCTAGCTTTCACGGATGTGAATAAAAAAATCGAAATTTATCGTTATCGCCTCTTTCCCCAGAAGGTTCTATCCAACTCCAACCCCAAATTTCCCCTTCTCCACCCCTATCATCTCTTCCTCCCTGTATCTTCCCCTACACTATTCTCCCTCCCCTCTTTCTCTCTCTTTCCCTCCCCCACTCCTTGTCCTTTATTCCTCCCTATTTCTCCCATACCAGTCTCCTCATTTCTCTCCCTTCCCCTCCATTTTTCTCCCTCCCTACTCTCTCCACCTCTCTCCCCAGCTCTCTCTCACTCAACCTCTCTCCACACCTCTCCTTCCCCACCTCGCTCCCCCTCCCCACTCCACTCACCCTCCCTTCTATCCCTCTCAATCTATCCCCTATATCCCTCCCAATCCCTCCCCACCTCTTTTATCTCCTTTCTTTCTGTCCTCTCGCGTTTAACCCAAACACCGAGTTGCACTCGTGGTCCGCCTGGCCTTGGACGAAAAGGGTTTAGCCCTTTTAAGACACCCCACCCACCCAAGCAGACTTTTATCCGAGACCAGACTCTGGGTAAAATAGGGTTTTTTTTACGTTATTGTCGTCGTCTGGACGGAGTGGTTGGGTAAGTAGACGGTAGAGGGTGGGGAGTGAATAAGAGGAAGAAGTGGTGGTCCTGTGAAGTTATGCAGTGGCACCTGGTACCACCGGTCCCACAATTTTTCTTCTCTCTCTCTCTCTCTCTCTCTCTCTCTTCACCCCCACCTGCCCTCCCAGCGTGTGTTGCGTCCTCTGGTATGTGCACTTGTCAGTTACCTCACGTCCGGCGTGACTTGCGACCGACGGAGAAAGTGCGGGGACGGTCGAAAATAAAGAATCACGAATAAAGTGGGTGGTTTTGGAAGGGATAAAAAAGGGGTTTGGGAAGGAGCGGGTTAGATAGGAGGGAGAAAGAGGGTGGATTCGAGTTTTGTATGCTGGTCTTGGATGTTGGTAGGAGGGAGGGAATATATCTCCCTCCTGCATCGCGTCTACATGTCGGAAGGGGGAGAAAAAGGTTGAGGGAGCAAGATAAAAGGAAGGAGAAGAGAAGGTATTCGGCCAAACAGTGCCTTTAAAAGAAGCTAACTCTTTCAAGTCAGTGTTGGTTTTTACTTGAGGGTTACCCTCCTTCCTCTTTTAACTCGCCCCCATGAGACGCCGCTATGAATTCTAATTGGTTCGACCAGGTTCTCTTTCGTTTCGACATTGGAATCAAAGCTAATTTACGATCTATTTATTTTTTTAAATGTATTTTGTGAGACGCAGTTTTGGTTAGTGGGTGTAGAATTTCATCTCGTCTATACGAGTGAGTCGATGTTAAGTTTTTGGGTCGAATCCGCTTGACAACTACTACTGAAGAGCGGTCTGTGAGATACGAGCTTAAATGTAGTGTCAAATTACTCCGCTACTTTCTGTTACTTTAAATTTTACAAAGGAATGAAGTGAATATTCAGTTTTTCTTATAAGTACCTCTTAACCCTCATGAAAGATTATTTAACACGAAAATCCAATTTTTGATTTAGCCAGTGAATAAATAATAATAATAAACTAATAGCGGTCTTGGATACCGTACCACAATTTTAAATTGTGGAAAAAGTACCAAGTATTTCATTGTTTATTCTCCGTGAGGGATAAATCCCACAAAATAACGCCTCAAACCACGGATTTGATTCGTATAAGTTACATTGTGATCTTAATTGTACCTCACTAATTAAAAGCTAAGGATTTTGTTTTTTGTATGGCATTTAGGCCTCGGATGTTTTTATACCAGCATTCCTTGTACTCCGCAATAAACAGGCGGATCATTAAACTAATTTTTATTCCCTGCTGCGATGAAATCGTTTTTGTTACATAACGCGCAGGGCTTTTTTCCTTTACAATCTGCTTGCCTTCCGGCAAATATTCTTGTTTTCATTTCGTGTAAATTTCGTTCAAATTGAAGTTTTATTTCTAGAACGAGAATAAAAGATGGTTTCATGCACGAACGAGGTGAATGGCTGAAGTAACCTTTTCAGCGATGACTTTCGTATAATTGAAATAAAGAATAGTTAAGAGCAGTGTTTCCCAACCTGGGTGCCGTGAAGTGTTCTAAAGGGTGCCGCAAAAAAATATTGTTTTCCCATTTTTAGTCTCATTTTGCATCCTCGGCTTTCAAAAATGGAAACCTGAGTTAAGTCGACCTTCATTTCGTCGCAAAGGCACTTCAAAATGAAATGAGGTATGGAGATTGGAGTTAGGGGTTCAACTATACCACGATTATTACTGTTGGGTGCCGCCAAATTCTGAAAAGTCACTCTATGGTGCCGCGACTCTAAAAATGTTGGAAAACTCTGGTTTAGAGTTTTGAAATGTTCGGAATATTTGAAGCGAGTTGAAGCTTCCAAGCGGGAGTGTGCATTCGCAAAGGGGCATGCTCGTCTCCTATCTTTGTTTGTTGTTTTTATGGAATTTTTTGCGAGAATTTTGCCCGCACGAAACTGTTCTCGTCATGAGTAAAGTGGTAACTATTTTTCATCTTCTTGTCTACTGCAGCGGAATGGGTGTTTATTTCCAAAGATATTTTTTGCACGACGACTGTAGTCTTTTTCTCAAAGTGGTCGATGAATAAAAGATGGTTTCATGCACGAACGAGGTGAATTAACGTAACAAGGAATCGCACAATAAATACAAAAATTGGAGACATGAACTGCGTTTATATTCTTTAATTTCCGTATGTCATTTTGAGCCATGTTTGGAACTTAATACTTACGAACTCGGTCGGTACTTGCTTGTGAATGTAGAGTAAAATAAACTTCCGAAGGAATTTGCCGATGTCGCATGTTTCCTTAGAAGTTCAAATTTGAGGTGACGAAAAATTTCGCTTCTACAGTAATTGGTCTCTCCGTCCTGCCATTGGACCTCTTTAGTTTTGAGGACCTATTGACATTTCGTGGATTCATCGATCGTTATTAACCTTTTCACTGCTGCGCTCGAGTATCCTCGAGCAGCCGGAAGTAGTCTCTCCTTGCTGCGCTCGAGTATATTCGAACTCGACTTTGTATTATTATTTCACCATCAATAATTTCTTTATTTCCTCGAAATCAATTTCATTGCTTTCTTATATGTTTAAGTAAATATTTTCTTGCCATGGTCATCTTATTTTTCAGATATTTTGACTAAAAATTGTTGTTTTTCATGTCTGTTCTTCCACGGAATCCTGGTTTCACCGCTCGAAACATTACATCAGTAAATTAAATACAAGTGTAAGCACGTAAATATGAATAAACGCTGTGAATGAAAGTGGGAACTGGTGAGCCAGAACCAGCCCAGCACTAGGTGCACTGCAGGTGGCATAACTGCGTAGCAGCGAAAGGGTTAAACGTCACTTTTCCATTTAACGAGTAAAAATTACGAATAAAAAATTCAGTTCAGTAAAGATATTTTCGATTGACTTGACTACCTGGGATGCGTAACGTTTTCCCAGTGAAACTTTGAAAGCAAGATATAAAAAAACTAAACACATTTTTTTACAAAATACCTTCACGACCTCCGTCGGATAATTAACGATAAACTGGCGACTGCTCATCCGCGTAATTGGCCTGAAAAAATTATCCTACGTGCTTATTAAGCGCGGTACAGTCTCGCAAAAGTTTCGGAACATCAGAGGGATACTCTTTGACTGCAAACATCCATTCGCGTCCCTTGTTTAACGACCCTCTTCTTTTCACTTAATTAAGGAGATAAGGCGTGACTAAACGATCGTAAAGCACAAGAGCCCGGCGCAACCCTCCGGAGGTCGAAAGGTTATCGCGGATCGGTATCGAGGCTTAAATAAATGTTTTTTTTCTTTTTAAATACTCGGAACTGCCCGGCGAAATAAAATGAAAAACTTCAACGATCTGAAACTCTCCTAGGAGAATCAATATAACGACCGTTTGTTTTGATTGCTGATGTTATTTAAAAAAAAAACAGATACGGTCTTTTTGGTGGCGTCTTTTATTCTCCCTCGCGGTGTACGTACCTTCCCCAAGACCGCGAACCATTGCGGGAATCCGATCGGAGGATCGCGAAGAGAGGGGAGAGGAGGGGGTGGGGTGGTGTGGGTGGGATTGTCGTGCAGCCTCATCGAGATGTAGCAGTGATGACCCCCCCCCCCCCCCCCCCCCCCCCACCACACAACAACCTCTTCACATTGTTCGCGAGAAAAAAGAGAGGCGGTGGCCTTAAAGGAATTCCTTCCTTCACGATGTCTGCGCCTGACCGCGAAATTCTCGCACACTCCCTCCCTCCCTCTCCCCTCTTTCTCTCCCCCTCCACACCCATTACTCTCCCCTAATCCACCCCTCCCTCCTTCGCCCCGTGATTGATGAGAGAGGAGGTGCATCGTGAGGCTGCGTGAACTCCGACCCCCGCCATTCGATTCCGTGATACTATTGCTCTCTTCCACTCCGCCTCTCCTTTTTTCTCTCTTCTTTTTCTCTCCCTTTCTCTTCTCTCTTCCTCTCTTTATCTATTCTATCTCTCCCCTTCCTTGTCCCTTCCTCTCGTCCTCTATCATTTTCCCCTCTCGTACTTTCTCTTCCTTTTCTTTTCTTCCTCCCCTTCCTCCCTTCTTTCTCCCTTCTTCCTCCTTTCTTCCTCCCTTCTTCCTCTATTCTTCCTCTCTTCTTCCTCTCTTCTTCCTCTCTTCCGTTCTCTCTTCCAGTTCCTTCTACTCTCTCTTCCCATATTTCTTTCCCTTTCCATTCTCTTCTTCCAATCTCTCTCCCTCTTTCTTTCTCTCTCTACCTCTCTCTCCCTCTCGAAGAATCTTCGGTCCACACTAGCACGTACCACCGCGAAGAGTGATTTCCCTCCCCGAGACGCGAATTTTTTTTTATTTCGGCGGTATGGGAAAAAGAGAGAGCGCTAATGATGGTCGTCGGTGAGCCGATTAGCGAAAATTTTTTTCTTTGAAGAAAAAGGAATGCGTGCCGGAAGGTGGAGTTGGGTATTTATTTTTTAGCGGGCGCGGTAGATGAGGAATGCTTGGAAGCCTTCGATGAGGCTACCGTGCCGCAAGGAGAATAACAGAAACGTCCCTTTTGGCTGGTCTCCAGTGTTGATCAAATTGAGCGTGAATCCGATGACGTGTCATTATCGTCGATCTCTGCAGAAAATATATTTTCTTATATGGACAAAATCGCGCCCTATGCGCGATGCTGTGACATTTTAACGTATTTTATTGAACAAATAGATTAAGATTTCAGATACTGAGTTCGTCCGTCTTTCGTCGCGTGCATATCAAAATTGGTTCTTAGGTATTAACGGGAGACCCAAACAGTTTTGTAGTAAATTTTAAAGTTACCTGGGTTTGGTTGGTCTTGGTATTGGGTCGGTGAACCCAAGTAACACCTAAATTTACTACAAAATTGTTTGGGTCACCCGTTAATACGCAAGTGCCTTAAAATTTTATTTTATTTACAGAAAAAATGCCTGGAAAGATGAAAATATCAGAGTACTCGGCTGTAATTTTTCAGTTATTTAATTATGCGTTTATCGATGGTATTAGTTTATGAAACTTGCTTAATCATTAGTTTTTACGATATTACTTTTACTTATTAAATCTTATATATTTTAAACTTAAAGAAGTGGATCGAATAAAATGTAATTTTGTCATCGGAAGAATCCCGTGATCAATTCTTACAAAGGGGATTAGAGAGTTAGTTGATTAAAATTCCAGTGATATGTGGTATAAGGAAATAAGCGCAATAAATTGGAAATATTCATAACTCTGATTTTTCACTATTTTAAAAACAATTTTCCACTAAAAAATCCTGTCCTCTAGAGACAAAACCATTTTTGCAACGGAGGTTATGACATGAATAAACATCAGTGTTGCCAAACTGTCATTTTTATCTAACTACTGTAAAGAAACCTTTTTAACACCCTGTGTTGTAATTAATTTTTCATACGAAAAACTTCTCGGCCTTCATTTAACAACGAGCATATTACGATGGCAGAGCGAGATAGTACTGTCATGATCAAGGAGGATTCATTGAGAGTTAGACAGGCAAACTACCCCGTCTACTTAGAGAAGGTTCGTGGGTAGTCCTTAGAGAAAAACATACCATAAAAGTGTAATTAAATTATTAGCTATTGAAAAACGTTAACGTAAACATTCCGTGTTATTCATCTACATCTACAGTTCACCCTGCAAGCCACCACAATGGTGTGTGGCAGTGGGTGCAATAGTACCAAGGGAAGCGGCTTAATAAATGAGGATGTACGAGTATATCACCGTAGGTCGGCTGATTTTCGATCGTAACTTCTGTCTGCTCAGCTATCGTTCTAGGAAAAACGAGCCTTGTACCTTTCTGTCCTACAGGCTCGGTCTTATTTTACGAGGATGGTCCATTCTACCAATATAAGTTGGCGCTCTTATTATTTCTTCGACGTCGCTGGAGAATGTAGGCGTTCTAAATCTTTCAAGAAGTTTTAACCTAGAACGTGATCGGCGCTCAGTTAGTGATTCCCTCCTAAGTCCTGTATCAAGCCTGGAACATTTTTATTTTTATCGTAAAATTTTTGACGAATTTAGCGGCTTTTTCGCTGCACTGTTTCTAGCTCTGAGATTGATCCTTTCTCATACGGATCCCATATGCTCGACGCATACTCTGTCTCTTTTACTTTTCCTCACTTTT
Source organism: Uropetala carovei (assembly GCA_036926305.1). Lineage (NCBI taxonomy): Eukaryota > Metazoa > Arthropoda > Insecta > Odonata > Petaluridae > Uropetala > Uropetala carovei. The sequence goes on from JAXCHB010000082.1 coordinate 2,901,437, forward strand.
ACCTACTATGCGTTTGATGAATCCTAGTTTGTTAGCCTTCTCACGTATATTTATTCAACTTCCAGTTGCAGTTAAAACATGCATACTTGAGCATCCACGTGAATTCCTTCGAAAGATTCCTCAATCAGCTAACGTTAGATATTCAAGCTCACTCGTTTTACGAGGCGAACAAATGGGAAGGGGAGATGGAGATGTGCCTGGTATTGCGAACGCCCCGCGAACAGACAGGCGCTTTTAACTTCTCTCTCAGACTAAACGCGTACCCTACATACGAGGAGCAGGAGGACGTCCAATTGGAGAAGACCCAGTTCGGAGAAAAATCTCTCGCGGAGGAATTTGGACCTCTTGCTCCCACGTACGAATAAAAATGCAAGTGATCTAATCGTCACTTTCCACGAAAAAACATCATTCGATTTCAATTATAAATATTTCTCGGAGTGGAAATTACGTCATGGAAGCGAGTATGCGCTTATATATATACGATTTTATATATTTTATGTAGGTGAGCGTTATATATATATATATATATATATATATATATATATATATATATATATATATATATATATATATATATATATATATATATATATATATTTATTTAATTTATTTATTATTTATTTATTTATTTATTTATTTATTTATTTATTTATTTATTTATTTATTTATTTATTTATTTATTTATTTATTTATTTATTTATTTATTTATTTATTTATTTATTTATTTATTTATTTATTTATTTATTTATTTATTTATTTATTCATGTTCATGCAAGTTTATTTTCGGGTTATTTTTATAGATTGTCCTGAAAATTTCTCTTTACTATACAATGCAGACAGGTGACGTAGTTTAGGAGTGACGTTAAGTGAATGGCGCCTGTAAATTCATTCCGAATTTATGTCCTGCTTTGGTCTCATGATGATTTTAAATATGCGTTGTTTCGAAACCTCATTTTAGAGCTTTTTCTTCCGTAATTTAATCCTTTTTCTCTTTAAAAATTTCGATCCAAATCGTTTATTGTTTCAACTTTGGTTTCCTTTCGGTTTGTTCTTTAACCTTCTCGTAAAAGAAAGCGACGACTGATTTACGGCATCACAAATCCATCTCGTGATCCACGATACATCTCAGGCGTCAAAGAGTACGAAGGGAATAGTAAAGTGTTTATTGGTTCTTCAAGATGCCTTTCAAAACAAAACACCACGCTTGTAACTTCTTTGTTCATATGTTCTTTGTGGATAACGGTGTGAGTCGAAGTAAAAATGCCTGCACTTGGATATGTTTTGCGTTGGAATATAAAATTAAATGCATTTATTTCCTTTCGTTTTTCATAACAAGCTTTATACTCGTTTTTAACATCGATGCGGTTTTTTTTAACATCCCCTGCTGGTAACGAAATGGTGACATCCCAAAGCTTGAGAAATTTCGGCATTCATTAAAAATATCTGTACAGTGGAACTTCTATAGCAGTGGTTCTCAACCGGGGTGACATGACTTGAAGGTGATCGAACTGTAAACGGGGTGACGCGTAACTGAATGATGTGAACATAGGGTGAAGCAGACAAATGCAGGTTGAGAACTACTTTTATAGGCTGAACCTCAAGAGAAACAAAAAATAGTCGACTTTTTGAAAATTGGAGTTATAGAAGAAGAATGACATGAAAAATATTTTGTCCCGTAAGAAGAATTCACTTCGAGTTATGGAAAATTCGAGTTATATACGTTCGACTTACAGAAGCTCGACTGTATTGCTTATAGTTCGATTTTGTTAGGATCTGCCTTTGAATTTCTCTTCTAAAATTTACGCCAAACGGCTGATACTATAAAATAAAAATTGTACCTATATGATGTATTTAGCTGTAGTGGGATAAATTATTCCAAATGTGACGTACCTATACATGATAAAAATGTTATAATTTATTCCGATGTTGCTTGCCGCAAAAATGAGAAGTGATTTTGTCTGGTGGTAACGAGTTATATTTTCAGAATTTAATTTACTAACATAAGTTTGAATTCTCATTCCATTTACCCTTATCCCTTATGGTTCGATCGCCTTGATTCACTTAGTAATTGGATTTGTTGTAGGTGTTAGTTTGTCCAATTCATAAGAGGAGGAAACGCTCCAACTCCGTTCAGCTCGATAAATGAATTGTCTCCTCAAGAATCCCGAGAGATTTTATTGCGGCGATCGAATCGGTGTCGTAACGCCGTTTTCCTATCTGAAGGCGAAGAGTCAGATTAAAATGCATCGATTCCTGAATCGTTACGTAACCTCCGCTTGCGGGCGATGAGATCAGCTCGGTGGAATCGGCGCCGGAGCTGCATTGCTTTCCCTCCCTTGGGTACCGATCCTTTTTTTTAAATCAATTATCCACTGGAAAATGAATAGGGTTGAACATATCTTCGGTGGGGTTAAGGAGAAAAGAAAAAGTGAATGGTCAGCAAACGCTAGTGAGGAGGATTAGCGCGGCATTCGTTTGGGCGGTTGAAAAGGGTCAAAAGGCATCGGCTGTCGGCGTCTAATCAAATAGAGCATTTTCACGCACACGTTGGCTGCATGCCAAATGGTTCAAGACGAAGAATAGAATAACACCAACACCGACGAGGCAGACTCCGATATAGCATCGCGCCCACAAATACACCACATACATGAATTCGAGTTTACGAGATGAGAAGGAATGGGTTTTCCATTTGCGCAACTGTGTGAGATTTAGAAATCCCTTAAGGATGTTTGTTTTCCGACTGGGCGGTAGTAAAACCCTCAGGGTTTAACGGTTTACGGCGAACAATTAATTTTCGAGGTGTCTCCGAGTGTCTGCATCTAAAATCCTTTCTTTTAACGTCGGGGGCTGGGTTGCTTGATTTAGGTTTAGTTTTATTAATCACAGCTGTACGAATTGATGAACTTTTGCTCTCTGATAAGACGCCTAACATGAATTTTGGCGTGTATAGGATGTCAAGCTTTGCCTTCATTAATAATTTTTTAAACTCTACATCGTGTCGTGATGCGGTGAAAAGTACGTAACATTTTTCCTTCCCCCCTCCCCCGCAGACCCCTTCCCACCTCTTCAGCCAGACTGTCCTCACCCCCTCTTTCATTTCCACCTCTCCTCGGGAGGTTTTCAGCCTTTACCTCCACGGAAATCCACGGGTTCTGACAAAATCGGTTCTCTTTGCCTCGGTCGCACTCACCTCTCTCTATTTTACAGTTTCAAAAATCTTCAGTCGATTACTCGCCAGCAACTCCTTCCCCGCAGTGTGGAAAACAGCCAACATAACTCCCATTTTATAATCTGGTCCGACAAATAATGTTTTGAAGTACACCTCTATTTCCATCCTTCCAGTTCTTTCACTCCCTTTTGAGCGCTTCATACATGACCGTCTGCTATCTTTCTCCCTTCCTTATATCTCGCCTTCTCAACATGGTTTCCTTCCTGGTAGTTCATGCTTAATCAATCTCTCCGTTCTCCACCATCACATAACTTCCGCCTTCTAACATTCTTCTCAACTCGATGTCTGCTATATTGATTTTTCCGAAGCTTTCGATAGGTACCGTTAACCATGCTCTTCTTTTACACAAACCAAAGTCTCGTTATAATATCCATGGTCCTCTTTTATCACTTCTTTCTTTCTCTCTTTACGCTCTCAAAGAGTCCTGCTCGACGGTGTCTCCTCTTCTTTTCTCCCTGTCTCTTACGGTGTCCCACAGGGGGTGTCCTTGGGCCCCTTATGTTTGCCCATTACGTTATTCATATCTCCGACTCTGCCATTCTCAACTCTTTCAGCATCCTGCTCTATGCAGACGACTGCAAAATCTTTTTAAAAAATTGATGTACGTTCTGACTCCCTTTCCCTTCAGGCTACACTCACTTCCGTACACACTTGGTGTTCCGATTGGCAGTTAAAAGTCAACCCGCCCTTATGACCTTTACTCTCAAACGCAAGCCCATCCTTTCAATCTATTACCTCTCCCAAAAGCTCATACCTCTTATTTCCTCCAACAGCGACCTAGGTGTTATCTTCGATTATAAACTTAACTTTTTCACTCATGTAAGCAAAATTTCTGCGAAAGCAATGTCATTTGCTGGACTTCATCGATTTACTGAAACTGCGGACCCTTTTGCCCTGAAATCCGTTTTTATCGGCTGTATTTGACCCATTATTCAGTACTGTTCCGCCATCTGGTCCACCGCCCCCCTTAATATCCTTAACCAATTAAACCGGCCCGTGAATTTCTTTCTAGCTGTAATACGTCACCGTGTTCCCTCCCTCAGAAATTTATCTCGCGACGTGATACTGTAGACTTTGGATATTCGCCCTCTTCCGCACAGACGTGCGATTGCCAACCTGTGTTCGTCAGGTTTATCTGTAAGAATGGACATTAATGTCTAAATATCGACCTAAATTAAGACGGCTTATTATTATTATTATGACCGCCAATCATCCTCCCTTGACCCCTTCTCCTCATCCAACCTTTAACGTCTTTCTCAAACGCTACCACTGGCTCTAACGTATCTTGCTTCCTGGCCAGTTTTCTTTCATTTTTTGTCTATGTTTAATGGTTTATTTAAGATTGTGTAATTTATAAATGTTTTTAAATTTTTATTTTATTTGGTTATTATATTCCGATGTAAAAGGTCAAATATGGCTGTCTTTAGATTTTATGAAATAAAGAAACCTGTTACTCCTGTTATGAAAGTAGAATTTTTTTCGCTACTTCTGAAGGGATTCAAAATGTATTCGTGGTCGTTTTATGGCTTGAGTAAATGTTGCATGTTGAATTTTAGACATATCCGCTCACATTTAATATTGCCCGTCATTTTCAGCTATCTCCGAAATATGTGGTCAGCGTTGAATCTAAGAATCAAAGATTGGTGTACTGTCAATGACGACTGCAATAACAGTACACACACGCACGCGCGCACACACACACACACATATTATTCCACCTTTCAATGACCGTAAGAGTGATAGGTATAATTTATTTACAAGGAACGGAGAACTATTTAAGTCTCCGCATTTTTTGTCGATAGTTGAATATTCTTCAGCTGAAGCTGATTGGCGTAGTAACCTTTTCAAATCCCAGGCCCTAGCAAGCACTCTCAGCAAGTGCAGTGCATAAGTGCATTCGGCGTCCTCTCATTAAACAGTTCGTGACGATTTCCATTATGCAAATGTCTTCAGCCAGTCACACCCTTGCAGCTAACGCCTTTCTCCGTGAACTGCTGACTTTAAACCTATCGACCTCTAAACTGAGAGTTGTTCTCCTTTCGTATCCCCTCTTACCATCCGTCCACCTGTTGGTGAATTCACATATCCAATTTAGCGAGTTATTAGATTATGTAACTAATGCGGTTAAACTTGAAGAGAAACTTTGAGTCGCTGGTCTGGCCATTGCTTTTTCTAAAGCAATGAATACAATAGCCATTTTGGAATGAACTATGCAGCTAACATAACCGATGCTGCAATGTATCCGTAGTCAGCGGTAGCTCGATATTTATCCATAGTATGCAAACATTTCATAAATATTTTGCAACGTTTGTGTATTAATTTCTACTGATTAGAAATTTGTTTGTTTAATACGAAACAATCAGAATATTTCCAGAATAGAATGATTCGCAGGAGGCTATATTTGTGCAGGACGCATCAAAAAGGCCGTAATGTCTCGTCTCATCCGGTTTATGCACAGTGAAAGGAAATTCGTAATGGTTCACCCGTCTCGAGAGCGAGAAAGGGTGGAATTTCTTCCGAGAACCGGAAAAATTTCTTCTGTGGGACTAACCCGTCCCGCCCAAAATTCCCCGGTTCCGAAAAAAGCTTTTAAGGTTCCTCCGCCGACACGGGTGGGGTCAACGGGTGAGAAGGAGCCACAGGTCATGCGGTCTAGAGGACCCGTATATTTCCCCAGTCCTCTCTTTCCCTTATGCCCCTCCCTAGACTGGGGGCGGGTAACCCGATCGCCTACGCCGGCACGCGTGGGCATCCTCGTTTCCTTTCCCTCCTCACGTCTCCCTCTCTTCGTTCTGGCACGCTCGCCAAAAGACCTCTTATTCCGAGAGGATAGAGGGGGAACGACTGCCCCCTCCCCCCCCGCTCCTCGCCCACCACGCCCGCCTACGTAGGGCGTCAAAAGAGGAAGGACGCCCCATTCTACATTTTTTTTACCCCTCTCCTCCCACACTTCGTGGATATCCCTACGCCACGCGCGAATAAACTTTCAGGTCCGTCGGCGCGAAAGCGAAAATGAAAATCTCGTGGAGGTCGTAAAAAAAAAGAAGGGGGGAGGGGGAACGAGAGAATTCGTGGGCGGTAAACAGAATAATAATGACGTCACGTTCCGCGGGAAAGGGGACGTTAAAAAATCATTACAGGTAATTATTTTTGCTTCTCACGGATCACGCACTCTTTTCTTGAGGTTGGGGAACGCTTAGGATTCCTTCGTGGACGTTATAGAGACGGTTTTCGCTCGTTTTTCGCGCCATAGGAGCAGGTTTTATGCGCCGGGAAGGTCGTTGCCGAAAATACTTATTGATTCTTCAGAGCCCTTTCCTATGACTCTAATGCTTGGGATTCCTTTCGTTCCAAAAGAAATCGATGTGTTGCGGATAAAATATTCGTTTATTTTTCGTGACTGTAATTTGGTTAACTTCTGCAGCTGTGGAACGATTAACTGTACGCTCATTTTAGCTTTATAGATGACATTATCGGTGGTAATTGGTTGATTGTTCAATCTTAATGTGGTTGGGTAATTCCGTGAAGTTTATTTACCTCGGTGAACTTTTTTTTATGTAAGCGCTTTTGCAAGGCATTACTTGGTGGAACTGCATTATAAACTTTTATTTAAGGAATTGATTGTCTATAACACCGACGAGTACATTAATATGCGCGCTGGCATGAGTAGTAGTTTCTCATCTACCCAACGATTTATTACTCTATGCTGTGATTCCCACGTTTAATGATACTCTCACGGTCGTCCTCTTTAGTCAAACGATGGTTCCAATCGGACCGAGTGAGCCTCGATCGATTTTGAAAAAGCTTCATATCATACATATTTATCAAGAATTCGTGAGCACGGAAAAACAAGGTATGTAGTAATTTTGTTTGTCAAGTTTTCTCTTCTAATGCTAGCCTATGTAGATGGCAAAAAATGGAAAAAAATCAGCCTGAAATGAAATTACAATTCCTTTTATGAACGTAGGGTGGGGATTTTCTATGCGTAAAGATCGGTTGATTAGAATTTAGAACTTAGTTGATTTGCCATTGGGTACTGCTGCCCAAGCGCTGCATATGTATTGTTGATATATATTTTTAATGATTGTAGGTGTCCCCTATTTAATTTCAGTTGTGGCTTCAGATGCCGGAACAGTATCATTTAAAACAGCTTCCAAGTTAAATTTGTCAACTTAAAAAAATATCTTTGTCCGTTTTTACTTCGTCTATTAAAAAAGCTAAAGGTATAGCGAATAAATTTAACAAAAATTAATTGCAATGACTTCCGTGTAAAGTCGATCATTTAAATATCAAAGCATTCCTAACCAAGGAATAAATTCCAGCAGCTCGAGTAAGTATAATAATCGTAAAAATGAATATAAAGGCTCGGTTTAAAGAGGAATGTGGGCGACGGAAACCGCACGTCCCAAATTTCGCTTGTCATAAATGAACTGCTTGATCTCGCAAACGGACCTTCTGCATGGTTTGCGATCTAGCCGTTAGCACTCACTTCGGTTACTCGTATAAGGCCAGCGGTGGTGTTATTTCTCTCCGCATTAGGTCACGGCTTTCCGATTTGTATGAAGTCACTTTGCATCCTTATCTGAGGCGATTAAATCATCTTTCGAAGTAAACGTGATATAAGCCAAGTGGTGAACCTTTTTGTTACATCCGCTTAAGTTGTCGTTGAGTGTAGAAAGCCCACGCTAACGTCTCGCAAATAGATACAGAGAGAGAATTCATGTGTCGAGTGTTTTTCTTTCCTTTGCGGGACGAGGAATTTTTTTTGTTGCGAACCCGTATGCGAAACAGCTGGTAGCGGTTTAGAGATTCTTTTTTTTAATTTAAATTTCGTTCGGAGAATTTTTTTAACGAGCTTTTGCACGAGCGACGTCGAAACGAAATCCGCCATTTAAAATATCCCTTGGATACTTAATTTTGTTGACGTCTGTAAGAAAAAAAGAAACCGGACCAGTATATAACGCGGTGTTAATGGGCGATTACGTCCTTTGCCGACCATTTATGGCATGTCCACCGAAGCACCGAGGGATACTACGCTCTGACATGCTCCCGCAGGACGCTTTTGAGAAGAGTTCTGTACCGGTGACGTCATCTTAGAGGTCGTAAAAGGAACGTAAACTTTTGGTTCCTCTGGAGGAATACTGCATATTAATCAAGAGTCTGAATCAGAGCCAAGGAGTGGTATTGACTGTTATGTGAAGAGAATAATTTTAATTTGAGGCAGTAAAAGAGGAGGACTGAATATTTCTCTTGATTTTATTTATATACCTCGGGTTATATAATCATTTTATATGCCATTTGACCAAATTCATTTTATGAAAAATGGTATTTTAATGTTTATTGCAACGTCTTGGTCCGAACGATCAAAATATTTTTAATTTAACCTTTCGGTCGAAAACTTGAATGCTAATTAAGATAGGCGGTGATAAACACCGCGAGCGTTTTTATATATGCTTTAATTTTTTTCATTTCTAACGATCGAATTCTGTCCAGTCTTAACACTTGTAAAGATTGAGATGCAAAATTGACACCAAAAATGCAAACTATCACATGCTTTTATATCAGTTATCAACTATTTTTTGCAGAGAATGCTTTCAAAACGCTAAGCTATTTTGACTCGAAATATGGGGGATTATTCAGTTCTCAAACTTCCAGGGCAGAAAATGTTCAACCAATCAGCATCCTTTATTCAAATCCGTCTTTTATATTGGCCTAACTACTACATAGCTTTAAACTAATTGGAATCTTTCAAACTTTTTCTCCTAACATTTTTTTCTTTTCAAATCTTGTTTACCTCCTTTAAAACGCGAACGTTAACGTGTACAAACCAGTGAACCATCCTTATGCAAAGGGAATTTAGCAATAAAATAATGGGGTAAATTGACGTGATTTTTTTCATAATTAATACTCAGTAAGGGTGATACAAAGATCTACATTATCGGGAATAATATCCCGGTAACATATGAGTAGTGATTAACGTAATCGATTGGATTCGCTCCGACACTTTTGGGGAGTAAAAAGTTCATATTTTCCATCGAACTGTGTCCTTGGAAACGTCAAAACCTCCATTCATATTCCCGACTGCGCCAACTTTTCTTCGAGTAGCTTCGTTATGGAAAATCTTCAACTCCGGGTTGTGAGGTCTAGCTACTTCCCCGTGTAAAGGACACGTTGCTTCCAGCCCACGCACGCAAGAATGCCGGGTTTCATTCGATGCCCTAGCCAATCCGGTTGCTAAGCGTCTTCCGCGTTCGGTCCGAGCCAGAGACTTGACGAAAACGGGCATTCATTCCATAGTGGCGCTTCTTCTTTCTCCAAGTTGAGTTATATAGAAGTTAAAGCGTAGAGCCTTTTTCAGTTTATTCTAGATGTGTTGTTATCCCAAGTGCACTGTTGAGCCTATTGATGTAAAAAAATGGTTATCAGGCACTTAAATAGCAGGGAGAGACCTTTTTTTTGCTTCTAATGACCTAGAAAAGTTTTTTTTTCTTATTGACTGAGTTGATAAATTTTTTGCATCCTCCTTCATAGGTTGTAAAGATGGCCGAGTCTGTAATATCTATAGTATCGCCCTGAAATGACTGTTTCTAAACAAACCGCACATCCTTGAATTAGTGAGGAAATGTATTTTGCAAGCGTTACGAAGAGTCTAATGCTCTCATTAATCAGTGGCGGATCCAATGGGAGGGGGGCGATGGGGGCGATCGCCCCCTCCTTGGATAACCCCATTGCACTCCACTGGGCGCTTCCTTAAATTCTTTCCGCGCAAAAATCCTCAATTATACGCCGCAGATTAGGTCTGCATAGCGAGGGAAAGAAGGATTCTGATAGGGGCAGGGTTTTTCAAAATATAGGGTAGTTGGCAGGGGCGGACTCGATAGGTGGAGGGGTGATCGTCCCCCCCTTGAGAAGTTTCTGGATCCGCCCCTGTCATTAATTGAAAAGGAGATTATTATGAAATTAGCTTAAAAGTCCGTCATGTGATTTGAATGAATGCATCATCTTTATCAAATCAATAACATGTAGACAAGCATAAATTCCAGAGAAACAAATCTCCAGATGCATTCAGAAATAAAAGAAAAATTACTAACGTTACAGGTTGAAACAACTCGATAAAAAACGTTTTACGGCACTTAACGTATAGTCTTGCCCTATATCTCAATCCAATTTGGACAAGCGTTTGAATTTTAGCGGCAATATAAATTATATTTCATTATTTCAGTCGATCTAGGATTAATGTCCGAAATTCATAAAAGAATCTAATTTTTTAACCTGTAACTTATTTCAGCAACTTGTGTGGGTAGAGGGATCTTCTTAAAAAATTAACAGAATAATTGTAGTAATGCTACAAATTTGAATCTAAAGTTTCCTCAAAATATGTTGAAGTTCTAAATGGGACTCAAGAGAACATTCCTCGCAAACCAACCAGCAAACAAATTTGAATTATCTTAACGGAAACTGGGCAATTAAATTGCATAAAATATTCCGTTACGACTGCAACAGCTATCATAAAATTACGCATGTATCGAAAAAAAGAGAAATTTTGCTTGGAATTATATGACTGTGGTATTAAACGTATGCTATCAGGCACAAATAGGAACCTGAAACTAAAGACAAAAGTAGACGTAAATCATATTTTACCACGCCTCAAGTAGTCAAAACCACCATGGCATTAGTAATTTTGAACTCCCTAAGAGACCAAAGCAAGGTCAAAACGACCCTTATGGGTCAGTTTATTACGGAATATTTTTTGTCCCTTGGTTGGCTCGCTCTCATACTCGTCCTTGGGTGGCAATTTCTCCACACAATGCTGGTGCGTCGGCGTGAAGTATGGGAGTATGGGAAGGCCCACCCACCCTTTCTATCTTTCCCTTCTCCATCCCTCCCCTCTCTTCCTCCTCTTCTCAACCCCGCCTCTTCCTCCACCCCGCCTCTTCCTCCACCTCCGCCCCTTCCTCCACCCCCGCCCCTTCCTCCACCCCCGCCCCTTCCTCCACCCCCGCCCCTTCCTCCACCCCCGCCCCTTCCTCCACCCCGCCCCTTCCTCCACCTCGCCCCTTCCTCCACCCCGCCCCTTCCTCCACCCCGCCCCTTCCTCCACCCCGCCCCTTCCTCCACCTCACTCCTTCCTCCCTTTCTTCTGCATCCCCTTCTTTTTTCCTCCTCCCTCCTTTCTCTTCCACCCTTTCCTTTTCTCTTTCTCGCTTCTCTTTTCTCCTCCATTCCCCTTCTTCCATTTCCCTTTCTTCCCTTCTCTTTTCTTCTTCCCTTCCCTTTTCTTCTTCCCTTCCCTTTTCTTCTTCCCTTCCCTTTTCTTCTTCCCTTCCCTTTCCTTTCTTCCTTTCCTTCCTTCCTTTCTCTCTTCACTTTCTTCCTTCCTCCTCCCACTTCCCTTTTTCCCTCTCCCCCTCTCCTTCCCACCCCTTTTGTCAAACCTCCTCCTCATAACGACCTACTCTCCTCCGACCAAGTCTCCTTTTGTCCGGTTAATTTCTTCCACAATGTACTTTTCGGGAGGCGGTTCTTTTAACACCCTCCCAGAGATGAAATGGTGTTTTCCCTCCCCCCCATCCTTTTGGTGGAGTTTTGTTCGATGTATCCATTGCCGGAGAAGAGTTGAGATTGCTTACCGCGATGAGAAGGATGTGATGACGAAGGCTTCTTTCTCTGAGAGAGGACGGCGAACTTGCATGAATGAATTTAGCCATCCGCGAAAGCGAGGAAAGAGATTGGAAAAAAAAGTGGGCGGGATGGAATTTTGCAGGGCGAGAGACCCTCCTCTTCCTCTTTTGTTGCAGATGGAGAGATTCCGAACGGCCCCGAAAACGGACAGCTGTGAATTTTTAGGAGAGGATGTGTCGAGTGAGAAAAAAGGATAGGACGTTTTTGCGGAGAGATTTTTGTGTTTCCGAGCGCGAGTTGTAATCGGATCTTTTATTGTGGAAGAGGGAGCTGTTGTAGAGATTAAGGCCGTGATGCGAATATAATCACGCGTCTCATGGTTTAGACATCGGTAAAAAGTTGGGATGTGATGCGCGTAATGTAGTGTTGCTGCGTGCCTTTAACGTCGCCTGTAAAAGGGTGTGCGTGGATATATTATATATATTATAACTTGGTAGATCCGGGTGCGTGCGTTAAGCGCTAATTTAGAGATTTATACTCGTAGTCAGATGGATAAAATAAACGAAGACTGGAGCTTTCTGAAGAAGATGCAGTATTAATGTGAATTTTATAAGGAAAAATATAGCTAATGATGAGGAAAATAAAGATGTCACGTCACAGTGAATAGGACCGTGGGAAAAATTTCTATTGAGATATCTATGAATTGTGATTAAAAAATGCATTAATGTTATCGCTGGTTATTGTTTTCAACCGCTTAAAGTAACCAGGAATTCCCACATCAAATATGGAAAAATGCAAGCCTGCCGATTTATCTTATAAATTTAATAGAACTTAATATGGTCAATTGATTTATTGTACCTATACGCATATCTATAGGAATGTTCCATAGGGATTTCTGAATGGAATCTAATATGCCGATTATAAGAGTTGGTTGTCATCGTTAAGAAATTCGTTGCATTCAGTACATTCCGTTATTTTCTCAAACTCCTGATTTCGAACACACCGTGAAAAGGCTGAAACTGTTCGGAGGACAGTAGACGAACAAGTTCGATAGCGAAGGGATTGCGCTTTTTTCGCGGCTTTTATTTACCGCATGAATTTTTTTTTCCTGTTACCATACCGCTTCCGCTGCGGAGAGGAATCATTAGCCTCCACACATCTGTTATCATCAGGAAACAGTTACGGACACCGCAGAGGCGAGTCAAATTCGTAATTCTAGAGAGGGATGCGAAAAAATATATAAAGCCTCTTAAAATTTTGAGGGAATAAGAATTTAAACCGTGTGGTTTCACCCTCGAGATTTCGGCAGCACAAATAAATTATAGAGATAGATGACCATTCCCGAAGCTGCTGGTATCTCGCGATAAACTGAGGCTCGAGGAAATTTCATTTTATGAAGCGATTCGGTCGTCGATACGGGGATGGCCTCCGTCGTGTAGAGGGAAGCGCGTGTTGTCGTCCGCTTCTGTGTTCGCATTGAGGAAGCGTAGGCCAGAGAGATCGCTCGCTTCGCGCTCCAATACACAAGGAAGTACACGCGAACACCCACGCACGTATAGATATGGCTCACTGTCGGTTCCGTTACACTGGCGATTATCTCGAGTAGCACGCTCGAATAATTGCTCGCCTGTTTGTGTGAACTTGACCCTGAAGGCAATTGTGCAGGAAATTTTTGACGACTTGTATATATATATATATGGCTCACTTGGCCCCGGTCGTCTAGTGTCGCAGCTCGCTGCCAAGTTGTTTGACCGGGGCTTGTTTTATTTCTAAGGACCATCTCGAAATTATTGTTATTTTCTTTTAAAAATCTTGCCACATCTGTGTGTGTATGTGTGCTCGAAAGAAATAATATATACGGTAACAGAAAAATCATCAAGCCTCTGTTTTCTACGGATAATATTGACCGATTGCTTATAACAACACCTTTGCCATAGTCCTTGTTTATTATGCTATATTTTGCCAAACCTTTCAGATAAATTGGTAAGATGTGCAAAATTCTGAAAGGAAAATCTTTATGGAATCTTAGCAGTTTATTTTAGCGAAACCAGTGCCAATGAAAACATTTGATTATTTCGGGGCCATTATCGAGTTATCTAGAAAAGCGTCTTTACTGCTGATAGAGTGACGGGATAAAACTATCCTTAAGACCGTAACCTCTGAAAATCGATCAGTATCGTTCCTCTAAAGAAAATTGAAGATGATAGTTTTCATATTGTGCTTTGTTTTCGAGAAATTCGGCACTGCCAGGGAATTTTTGGCGGACCACATTGTATTGTCTATGAAGAAGTCTACTTTTAGGCCGACATATGGCTTTCCCCACAGGTCCATGATTATCAGAGCTATAGGTATTAGTTGCTAAAGAATAATGTAGGTCAAAATTTAATGCGTTATTTGCATTTGTTGGCCGATAAAAGCTAAACATAACTTGATGCCTTTTACAAAAATGCATTGAAATCTTATCTTATAATCGTGATCTTCGTATATTATTCTTTTATGGTCGCTTTAAAACAGAGTCGTGCCTCGCAACATAAGTATGATTTTTTTAACGTTGCAAAAGGAGGCGTAATCCATTGTGGAAAGTGTCCCGTTAAGCTTCGTCGAAAACGTATCTCTAAACCACCTCGCCAGTCCCCGAGCACTTTAGAACAATTGTTCCCAACGGCTCGGCAGCGGAGGTCGGCGGAGAGAGTTAGAAAAATAAAACAAAAAACATCTCCAGAGCGAAATAAAACATATCTGCAGAGCTGTCGTCCTTCCAATGACGTCGATTGGTCCCCCCATGAAAGGGTTGTGTGTTTGCAGCAGCGCATCTGCGAAAGAAGTCCTCTCTCTTAATATACGCCCCATTTGGGGACGGGAGTGTTTTAAATGGCTTTCTCTTCATTGCCTCTCTGTCTTTCTCCCTCTCTGTCACTCATCTATCTTCACACCTCTCTCTCCTCCCTGTCTCCAGCACAAACAAACAAACATTCTCTACTCCCAGCTTTCTCCCTCCCATTTTCCTTCGGTTCTTCCTCCCTCGTATTTCTCGTCTTAATTCTCTTCTTGTCAGGGAATTCCCACTTTATCCTATTTCTGCCTGTTTACAACCTCTTCTTCCGCTTTCTTCCACCTCACTTCTTTCCCCTCTTTTACCCTTTCGATTTGCCCACAATCTCTTCTCCCTCTTCCCTCCTGATTTTGTTTATCCATTCCTTTTTCTATTTGTCGTCTCCTATTGTCCTTTAGTGGAAGTCGTAGAAGAAATAATCTTAGGAACGAGAGAGGGACTGGAGAAGGGGTGAGGAAAATTCTACATATTTAAAATGATTATTTGATTAGTTGTTTCTCAATTGATGAAAGTTTTTATTTTACAAACATGTTTTGGCAGCGTTTAAAAAACAAAGAAAAAATGAATTAATTATATTTGATTTCACGCAGTTTTTGACGGGCATTCACATTACCAGAGCCGTGACGAGTCATTTTTACGCCCTAGCCTAGGCAATTGCAAAATTATGCCCCCTCGCCCTAATAAAAGTATGCAGTACACAATTTGATCTCTCAAAACCAGTTCATTTACATCGTAAAGGTAAAATGAAATATGATATAAAACGTTATATTTAAAAGTTCAAATAGTTCATTGTCTCGCCCCTGAGTATGCTGCGCCCTATGCTGGTGCCTCGCTCGCCTAGCCCTTGTACCGACTCTTCGACCTAGTATTTTTTTATTGTCATTGTTTGTGCCGAGGGTCATTTTCACCACTTTTCCTGAGGTGCAGTCTACTCCGCTGATGTGATCACCTGACGTAGTCGATGGTAAATGCAGATAAGCGCATCTTATCCTCCCTTTTCACGGCTCATCATATACGACGCATCTGTCCGAGGTTTTTTAACAACTATGTATATCCGTCTCCATTCCACCTCCTCATCCTCCTGCGATGCCGTTCACGGTTTAACGGGCATCGTTGGTTCTTCGCCGCAAGGGATATCCCTCACAGGACGTCACTCAACGCGTGGGAATCAATTAAGGTGTTTGATTTGGTGATGGCCGGTTTACCTTCTCTCTCTCTCTCTCTCACACACACACACACACACACGCACGTACACATTGGCCTCCTCTTCTCTCAGTTTCTAAGCGAATGAGGTACAGACACAAACCTTTCACCTCTTCTCTCTCTCTTTATTAGCGCGTCATTTAAGAAGAAATGTTATTTTTTGGTAGGGTTAGGTGAAAAGATTCCTAATACCATGATGGGTTTTTCTGATCGATAGGTTTTTGTTATTTGGAGCGTGGACGTAGCACGCTGCCTCAGCCGATCTTTTCACTAGTTTATTTTGTCAGCCAATTTGCTTCGGCGGGCGGTTATTTACGGATAGTTTTGAGGTCTATTTAGCGATTCAGGACTGCAAATATGGGGCTAATTTCCCCTGCGGCGGGTTTGAATAAAGTGTGTCGAGGCGTCCTCCATTAGGAGCGACGTTTTTTCTCGCTGCGGCTATTGCAAAATGGTAGTTGAGTGGAATATGTCGGTCGTATTTACAGAAAATGGAGGTTTGTGTATCGACGTTACTTTCGTTGCTATGTCTTCTTTATTATGTTTTCTATGGAGATGTTTAAAAATTGTACTATTTTTTTATCGCTAGTAGAATATTTTCATGTTTGCTGTTATTTTATTGGCAAATTTTAATAAAATAAAATACTATATATTAATATGGCATACAAATCGGATCTTATAAAAAGAAAATGGCAGATTTTCTTGTCGTTTTCCGTCGCATTTGTATGAAGTTGACAAGCTAACTGTCGAACAGCCATAAAAAGGTTGGGAAAAGTAGATAGGTGCACATTTCGTGTATAAAGCAGCGTCATCAGTAGCGATTCACTGAAAGTAGTTGATTCTCTATTGATTGCCCTTTTTGATATTTTATTCTTTTCGAACCACAGATTTGTCTTTTAGTATGCTTCGCGCCCACGAAAGTTGATTAATTTTTTAAAAAATATTCGTTGGCTACTTTTTTATGCCGAGTCGAATATGTACTTCAATGGAATAATTTACGTAATTCTCGCTTTCGAAGGGAGGTTACTTTTGTAAAATTCTCCGGGTGCATTGTACGCGGATGGCCTTTTTGATGACTAGCCGTCCTCACCGAATAAAAAAATGCATGCGGAATACGAAATCGCCGTCTTCGTCGAACGCTTCACACCCACGATAGCTCGATAGCCTACTTTTACTACCAATCGCCTTGCGAGGAGAGCAACCTTCTTCCCCGGTCGAACGCAGTTTTAGTACCACGTTTATCTCCTTGGTATTTTTTTAAAGAGGGAACGCTGCAATTGCTTCCTTCGCTATCTCTTTGCATGGATCTCACCCCGGAAGGAGGAATAGTACTCTCGAGTGTCTTACAAGGCGAAAGAAATGAAGAAAAAAATTGGAAGGATTAATTTTCATTCTGGATGGAATGCGCCGAAGGGACGGCGGTGTTGGGTTTTCCTCTCTCTCTCGTTTCTCTTTGTTTCTCGAGTCGACAACCTTTTTTTTTAATAAAAAACGAAAGAAGTCGTAAGAGAGTGCGTCCGCCGTTGATGGCGTGGCCTCTCTTTCCTTTGGGTTTTTCCTCCCTCGGGGCACCTCCTTTTTTTAAGGGTTGGGCCTCGTCGAGAGGATTGACGTTGCCGCGGCAACGGGCAACGAATGCAAATATTGACCTGCATGCGTCGCTCAAACTCCTACGCCGGCTATCGGCTTTTTTCTCCGCAGGTTTTTAAAAATGATTATGCTAATCGTCTAGCAGGTCGCCAAACGGGAAGCGATCCTTCTTTAGCGGGTTTCTCGTTTTTGTGGTCTCCTTGGTCGTTTAAGCGAACGTGTAAGGATTTTTCGTCGTTAGTAGATGGTAGGAAGTTGACTATTTCTCGTCAGGCTGGTTTTATTTCTCGATAGAAATGCTTGTCGAGGTGTATTGTTTATTTTACTACGCTAACACTTGGGTAATCTGCGCAAGCAAATAATCAATTATGTATTCTCGGGACGAAGAAAGCCGTGTTTTTCTAAGCTTTTATGAGACCTGAGGTATTTATTGTTTTTCTCGCCATGTTTATATACCTTTGTTGTATTGATTTTTGTTATCTTAAATTCATTATCTATTGTTGAATGTTTTTTTACTTCTTTCACACTTTATTGTAAACTCTTATTGGTACTTATTGTATAGGACGTACTTATCACGTGAATTACATGTTTTGGCTCACATATTCTAACCATGCCGTGAGATATGTTTAATTTTCTAACTTTTTACGAAAGCATGGATCGATATTAGTGCCATTTTTTAAATCCAGCCACAACCATCGTGAAATGCGCATCCAATGAAAAAGGGCGAAAAACGCCGCCAATAAAACTCACCGTACACGTTTTCGATCGCGGACAAAGACTGTCACTTTTATCGGCGCTTAAATCGATTGCAAAATTTCGCTATCTCGAAAGCAACCGAGCGAACGTTCGTCCGCCGGATCAGTGAGTTGAACCCTCGACCTCGCATAGATAGGAAAAGAAGCAATCACCGCGGTAACTGAAGAGGAAGAGTTGGAGTGGGAAACCTTCGATCCGATCTGTCCATCCGAGAGTGAAGCAATTCCATTCTGTCGGATCGAATCCGAAATCAATGCAACCCTTTTTTATTGTGTATTAAAGACTTGTCCCTCCGTCTCGGACTTTTAAAGGCCTTACTTCTCGGTCCTCCTTGGGGAAAGAGACGCAACAGTTTTTGGTCCTTATTAGGGTGACCCATGTGAGAGAGAGAGAGAGAGGGGGGTAGGAGAAGTTGACTGTGAGACGCGTGTGGGTCGCGCATACTGTGGGAAGGATTATGGGGGCGAGTTTGACGGTGTCGGGTCCGGAGGCGGCAGCTGCCCACGCCTATTTGTAGTTTTCCTCTGCCCCCTCACACGCTCCTTCTCTCTCTCTGACGTAACGACCCTCTTCGTGTCGCTGAAGGTCTGCGAAAGAAACGAAGGGCGAAAACGTTTCGTCCAGAACGGAAGGTTCCGAAACATTTGACGTCACAGATGTCATGCACATGGCCCCGCGTCTACACACCTCTCTCCCTCTCTGTGTAGAAGGCTCCGTGAAAACGTAGGGAGAGAATAACCAATCGGAAGTGGAGGGAAATGAAGCGGAAAGCGCGTCGGTTGGATAACGCCGACTAAAATGAAAGGGAACGCACAGCTGATGAAGTTAGAATCGATGCTAAGTTTGTCGAAGCAAACAATAAAAGCATTTAAGTATTTCTTTGGAGGATAGAAGAAAACGTAAGAAGTTCAAAGTGCACCGAAAAGAATAAAAGAATCTCTGATGTAAAAATTAAGGACAGGACGTAATAACGCAATATTTTTGGATGATTTATGACCGATAAGCAAGCTGGCTGATTGTCAGGGGATTAGAAATTAGATGAATGCATTCTCTCCTTTAAAAAGAAAGATCATGGGAAGGAAATTACGGAAGAGAAAGTCAGAACTAACAGCTGTTCGAATATTAGTGGTATATTCAGGTTCGGATTAAGGTTATAAGGGGTCTGAGGTTAATTTTTCAACCAGTGGGGACCGTTAATGTCGATCAGCTGTTACTTCAGTAAGGAATTGAAGATCTAAAGTATGGCATAAAATATATATAAATGGCCGAAGTTTATAGACTTATAGCCTATGGGTTAATCCGGCTCTGAGTATATTATCATTTGCCGTTTCATTCTACCTATTTCGTATTTTATTGACTCTTTAAATCGTTCATCTAATACTAGCGTGTAATTTTAATGTTCTTTCCGCGAACTAGAAACGTAATAAACTCCACACTTACAGCATGCCTCTCAGTCCTCGAGATTGGCTCTTTAACGGTTTTATTCTTCTCCCTCTTTGGTTCACACATCTTACGCCATTTTCTCTAATCGAATCATCTTCTTTACTTCGCTCCGTGCTCGGACGTGTGTTCGCCAAGTCCGTTTCTTCTTGCTAGTCACGCTCGGAACATTTTTCGAGTCATTTTTAATCATTTATATACGCCCACCCAACGATTCCGGAGCTGTTGTCACGCGAAGAAAATCTTCTTCCTTCTTGCGACACATTTGTTATTCTTCCCACTCTCTCTATTTCTCCCTCGCGTCTGAAGCCATCTGCTACATTTGCGAAGGATAATTCGCTCGTTTTACAAATCAAATCTGTTTTTGAAAGAGGGGCTTCGTATTTTTAAAAGGCCTGTTCCTGCTTTTAAAATTCATTGACCCGACTCGGGGGGCAGGCTCGCTGGAAATTATGCATTCTCTCGCCAGACGGGAAGAGGTGGACTTCGCCATGTTGTTTGGGCGTCGAATATGTTAGCGAGAGCATGCGGCCTCGTTGGCGAATGCTCGGCTCTATGTTAAGCTAACAGGCTCGAGTGGAAGGAAAAAAAATGGAAATTATAGGTGAAGTCTATATATAAAGGTTTTGTGCCTGGACGGAACTGCTTCTCTTGTGTACAACTCTGTCTTATGTATGGTTTTATACAAAATGCAAGAGGGGCAATATTGAATTCTCGTTATAGTGATAATATCTCAAGTCCCTCTAGAGCGGAGGTTCTCAACGTGGCGCCCGCCGAGGCATTTCTAGATGCCCGTTTTCCTCTGCACACATGAAGATGTTCATAATCCCTTATCCTATGAGGCAAGTCTTGAAAATTTCATTACCAATATTTTTGTTTACAATTCTGCCTTAACGAAAAGTAGCAGTATCTCATTTGCTTCATGTAAATAATCGTTACTACCAGAACAGTACCCAGACATACTGTCGCCTATGACGAGATATCACCCGTTTCTTTCCATCCAACTTCCTCAACTCAAGCTTTTCTCCCACTGGTAGAAAAAAGTAATAAAATTTTGTTTTCTTTTCGCAGAATTTAATTGTTTCAAGCATTAATTTAAAACATTAATTGTTAAATATATTAAATTATATCACTCATTGCGTCGTTTATCGTGATTTCTAACGATTTTTTTATGCTTGTGCCCGCCTCCGTATCCCAGAATTTGTTAAGTGCCCACTGGTGGTAAAAGGTTGAGAACCACTGCTCTAGAGGAAACGGCAACGATGTCAGATTTAGGTGATAATTCTGAGTTTAAAAAGCGTTAAAAGTAAAAATTTCAGTATATTTTGGGAAAGAAGAGTTCTGTAGTTAACGGTAGTCTTTGTCTTCATTAAGCTGCCATTGAATTTTAAACCATAATCAATACAAATGATAAAAGGGGCTTTCCGTTTATTATGTAATACGGTACGTGCGTATTAGTAATTAAATATTTTCCTCATGATGGCTGTTTAAGTGTTTGCGTTAAATCATTTTTTTCCCGCGAATTGATGACACAAGTTTTGGGAAACCTCGCAGAGACGTAGAATTCTGCTGCTATCTACTTCAACGCCTTTTTCTTCGAGGCTTGAGGTTGCTGGAATTCTATTCTAGGAGTGCGTTTTTTTACCTTTTCCTGATTATGCAGAACGACCTGTTTGATCAAGCTGTCCATCAAAGAACCTTATAAACTGCCGCGAAGTAATATCTCCATTACGAACGAAAAGCCCTTTTTAAAACCGTGGTCGGAAAAAATTATGACGATTTAAACAGTAAAGAAACCGACCGTTTTTATTGAAGGATTTATCTTTGCTAAAATGTTCGGAGCAGTGTAGGGGAAAAGGTGTCGACAGTCACGTACCAACATCTGATGTTAATTACGTCGTGCAATCAAAATTTCACTCTTACTTACCAGCTGATCGGCAAAAGTGGCTGCATAAATGCTTGGAGGGATGCACTAATCCAATTATTATATAACAGGTCATCGTCAATAAGCTCAAAGAAATTCGCGTGCCGTTTCATTCACCTTCAGTTTTCAGTGACATTTATAGTGCTAATTTCCGACTTCCTGTTACTGCCTGGTTTACGAGGTAAATGCAGTTTGTGCATATGCATCAGCACTGTATTTGAATAATGCATCTTGTTTGAAATAATATATATACCCTTACGAGAATATTTTTCGAAATGTCATTGTAATAAAAAATGCAAGTGGTATTTTCGGGGCAGAAAGTACATTTTAAAAAACCTGTTTTCATTTTTCGATAAGATAGTATATCATTCTTCAATTGTTTGTAAGTTATGTCTTTTCAGAAGTACGATTTATTTAGTCATGCGTTAAATACTGAAATATATACGTGTATCTATCATAGAAAATTGCTTTCATGAGATACAAATCAGTGTTTTCGTCCGTCATAAACGACGCTCTATTCTGAGCTGTCATACAATGTCTCGCAGACCACCTTAGCCTCTTTGAAGAGAACATACGCTTCCGGGAGTCTTGAAATGTTTAAGGCCACTCAGTCCATCCTGCATCGCGAGAGATTGGAAACTGGTCGACTGGGAAATGGAAAAGAATATAATGAATTACGAAGGAATTTATTGTCCCATAAAAGTCTTATGCGCTCACCGGGATACGAAACCACAACCCCGTCGGGCTAAGGATACAGTTACTCTAAAGCCATCTACGATTTCTTAGGGCAGAGCTCTACCTCCCTTTCTTTTTCTCCCCCGCAAAAGATAAAGAGGCTGACTAGAATAACTGCTACATACATACTACCGCTTCTACAACATGGCAGCATCCGAATTCCATTCCCGAGGCTGGGTCGTTAAAAAAAAGTTATGATCTTTTTAACGGTCGACAGGTTAAAATGAGAAGCGTGTAGAAAAATTACTTGCGCGTAGGATCGCCCGCGGCTTTGACAATGTTCTTTTACTCGCCTGATAAATGTTTTTTTCGTGTTACCGTCACGGAGGCGTTAGGCATAGCGTCGTTAAGAAGGGAAACATGGCATGTGGAGAGAGTTTTGAATGACACAGTTGCTCCCTCCTTGTAGTTTGTTATATCGTCGTTCTCGTTGTAGGAAATATTCTTTGTAGCGTATTCCGTGCTTTTAACGCGACTCGGCATAGGATCGTTGTAGTTTATACATAGACGATCGGTCTTATTGGCAGTTTTCGTTGTCTCGGTGTGTTGATCTTTATAATTAATGCAACTGATAAAATGAGTTTACTCGGAACGATTAGAAGGGTACATGTCAAAAAGGTAAATTCGAAAATTTCTCAGTAAGAAAACATTTTTTCTCGGCTACCTTTTAATGTAAACAGCACTTTATAACCTCAAGGAAGAATAAGGAAGTGATATCGTCATTCAAAAAACTTTAAGATCCTCTTGAAATGCTACTTAAAATAATCGATACAAAAAATCGAACTAAAGATGCAGGAGGTTAATATTAACTTAACAGTGTTGTATAGCGCCGAAATTGCACTCATGTGAGTGGAATATTTTGTTTTATTTAATTTTTAGCGTTTTTTAAATCGCTTATGTTTTCATTTTGTCTATCCGTCTACGCGCAAAATTTTGAAGTAACGAGAAGAGATAGGGAATTAAGATTTCCGGAATAGTTTCAGCTGGCGGTGGATATGAACTCTATTGAACTTGGGGTCCGTCCGTCTGTTTGCCTTTTAGCAGTATTTTTAAAAACTCCATATTATACATATACTAGTGTATAGCCCGTCAAAAATGACAGATTCGGTCGTTCAAACTATTTATGGAGATCAAATTGGCATCAGAAACATAAATTGTATTGAAAGTCATTTCCCTCTCCTTCATTCCCCTTCTTCCACCCTCTTAGCCTCTCTCCTTTCCCTCTGCCTCCCTCTCCTTCCCTCTCTCACCCTCCCTTTGGCCTCTCCCTCCCTCTCTCTCGTATTAAAAGCAATCAAAGCAAGCTTACACCCATAAGGATTGAAATAACAATATGATATCGAGGTCTAACAATGGAATTGGTAGGCAAGGTAGCATCCCGTTAAAATGGCTGGATTTCCTCGAACTCTGTGAATTAAACGTTTAAATTGAGCGATTTCGAACTGTAGGCGGAAAAAGATGAACGGAATAAGAACCTTTATAATGTTTTCTTCAAAATGGTTCACATCCGAAGTTCGTAGGTCAATTATTTCTAATTTTAATCTAAAAAAGAATGAAAGTCTGCGCGTCGAAATGTTCATTTTTACATGAAATTACGTGTTATCTTATTGGAAGTGGAAATTATCTCCTGGAGTCGAACCCGGGTCTTTGATCTCGAGTTCGATACATTAAAACGTTTTGTTATTATATCATAATGCTATCCTGAAAATTTCATCAAATTCGGTTTTGTCGTTTGCGAGATATAAGCTACAAAAAGCATTACTGACAAAGTGACACTGTCTTATGTAGTTTGGATATATATAGGTAGGTAAAGTTTTGTTTAAGTTTCTGCAACAGTAAAAGCGGAGCGTAAATAGGTTCAATTTACTTTCGATAAGGATTGAAGATCATATTGTAACTGCTTAACTGCGGTGAGATATATTTTAAATAACTTTTTATTGATTTTGGGTTTTACGTTTTGTTTTTAATTCTAATGAAAATACAGTGTTACATTATAATAAAGCTGTTTGATATAACTAAAACATATTATATGTTAATTTTTTGAATAGTGAAAAATAAATATAATTTTATTTATTTATATTGCTAGAATATTCCGGAAATTTCTGAACATTATAAAAAAAACCGCCTTTGGAATTTGCTTTAGCAATTCTCTTTTAACGTGTTTTCTATTTGTTTTCCTTATTGAATTTCTTGCATTGCCCGCTGGTTGAATCATCAATCTTGCAATGCATTTTACTCAGTCTTTGCTGCTCCTCGTTTCAACTGTGGTATCCATTTGCATATTTACTCATAATACGGAATTTTTATTTTCCCATCACATAAAAATTTCCAAAGGTCCATCTGAAGACGAAACATGGCATTTTTCTGGAATTCAAACAATGGGATATGCATTCGTGACGACCTCTTTGAACATTTTTCCAAGTTAAAAGAATTAGCACTTCATCGCTAACGAACGAAATATTTTTCGCTCAAAAATTTCTTTCGAAAGTATCGCTTGTTTAAGGTGTGCATTACCTACGAAGCATTAAGTCATCCGCCAAAGTCTTTCACGCCTCCGCTCGAAACCGCTCCCTCGAATTCCCTCCGGCATTCTCTTCCGCTCCGTCGGCGTCGATGGCGTCAAATATTCCACGAAATCGGTTTCTCGTGGATCTCTTCGGCCAGAGGAGTCACCGTCGCCTTCCTACGACCTCTTTGGAAAATAGTTGTCCTTGTTTGGGATCGGGTTCGCCCACAAGGCGCGTGACGGGTCCAGGAGGACTCAAAGAGAGTGACATGGATAGGAGGAGGCGACTTGTGCACACCTGTGGGACGGGAGGAGGGAAAAGTGGGCGGGAAGGACTGGAAGGGGAAAGGAGGGGAGGAAGGTCAGCAGTGGGGAAAAAAGGATAGAGACAGGAGGGAATGCGAGGGATGAAGATAAGAGATGGAGAAAAGGGAGGAAAGGGGAATAGAATGGAATGAAAATAGAGGGGGGAGGGGGAAAGAAAAGAAAAAACAGCGAGGAAGGGTAATGAAGTAGGAAGAATTACGGAGGAACGAAGAATAATTTTAATTATAAGCCTTTGAAAGCATTCGAACCACCCATCCGCATACGGAGGTTTAATAAACAGAAGTAGAGAAGGAAAATAGGTTGAGACCCTAAGAAAGCCAGGAAAAAATACTTAGGGAGAGAAGAAAGGATAGGTAGAATGGGACAGAGGATAAAATGAAGAGGGAAGAAATAATGGAAGAGTAGAAAGGGTAAGTCGGAGTATGGATTGTAAATACTTACAATGGAATGAAATAAAACTGAAGGAATAGAGGAATGTACAAGAACTGGAAGGACGTGGACAGAAAAGAGGAAGAGGAAAAGAGGATAAGAAAGAGGAAGAAAAGGGGAAGAATAGTACGGGATAAATGGGTGAATAGATTTTTAGAATGGAGAAAGAGAAGAAAGTGAACGCACAGATGAAAATGGAGAACCGAAGCTGTAGCGACAGAAAGAGGGTAGAATATTGTAGGAAGAAGAATAAGAGAATGCGGATAGGATGATGGAAAGGGGGTAATAAAAGTTGAAAATTGGCTCGTACGTAGAAAGATAAAACACACCGAAATGGAAATGAGAGAGAGAAAGAGTTGAAGCGAAAAATTCTTTGCGAAGATTGTGCAGAATGCTTTTTGCTTTGTCTTTCGGCTTGCGAACTCCGGCGGATGCAATCTCCGCCTTTCTTTCTCGGAAGACGGATTTGATGTTGGGGGAGAGGGGGAGAGTGATGAGAAATGATTCTTTGGTCGCCAAGCAGAGAGAAGAACAAAAAAAGCCCCCTCTGCCTTGCCGGTATTCGAATCCGCGGATTCATCATTAGTTGGATTGGAAGGGAAGTAGGTGGTCGTAGACTGGTGCTGCGCGAGGCACGGCGGAGCTATATACGGAGGTAGAAGATGAAATAGACCGTTACACAGAGAGTAATGTTGGATGAGGTGAAAAGATCTCCTCGATTAGCGAAAGTGAATGTGACGGAGTGGAAAGAGAGAGCGACGGTTGGAAGTAATGAAATGCGATCAAAGCGAGAAGAAAGAAGATAAGGAACCGAGGATGAAGCTCGAAATGTTTGTGATGTTGGAAGGAGGCGAAGGAAAGAAATAGTAGGTGATATGAGGTCATAACTAATTCGTCCTAATAGTTTTAGTTACATAGTTCATAGCTGTAGTTAGTCCAAGGTTATTTTGATCATTGATTTAGCTTAAAAGTGGATTATTTTTAAACATTGAGAAATTATAATGTTTTAATAACGAGAATTAAGAGGAGAAATATGAATCGTCGATATAAATAATTAATGAAATGTCATCCCGATAAAAGGATAAATTTAAAGGCAAGTCAAATTTTTTAAAAATATTCATTGTTATTATACAATGCATGAAGTTTATTGCACTATATCTATGATTCTGAAGATAAAAAATATTGGATAAACTAGTGTGATTGCCATACAAAATGATGGGTGGGCATGAATACCGTACATAGTACAGCATGAATTTAAATAGCTCAATATATAGACTTTCGCAAAGCGGCCACTTAGCAGTTTATTTGTTGGTTCGTAGATAAATTATTGAAGTTTTTATAAAGTAAAAAAGTTGGAAATTTTTTTATTCCAGCGCAAATACATTTTTCTTTGGTTTCAATTTACGCTAATAACTGTGCCGTAGACACGCGTCTAAAATATACGTACACAAATACAGTCATTACGATTTAACTTTATTCCGCACAACTCAAGAAATAGCATTATATGGCACCTCTAGGTTATTTAGGTAAGCACATGATGCTGTCTAATATCCAGTTTGGTATACATTATCTCTTAGCGACATCCCATAGCGACGAAATTATTTATCAATGCGACAGGATGACATAAAAAGACTATTTATTTTAAATCGGGATAAAAATTGGCGTTTAGCCCTTTTGCTTTTGGAAAATTACTTGAAACGTGTATAATTACTGATATTAAAGCGAAGAGTGGAGGAGTAAATTTAGAAGTGTATTAGAGGTTCATTTGCAAACACGATATTTTCTAGAACAAGCGAGAATGAAGAAGGTTTATAATCTCTGAGTAATGTACGCTTTTCTGGTTTTCGAAGAAAATCATCCCGCAAATTATCAGCGGAAAAGGTTGGGTTGGAGATCAACAGGTGGGAAGAAGGGGAAAAAAGAGAGGGGAGGGAGGGAGGGAGATTTTAAACCCTGGAGAATTCGCTATAAAGATCTCCATCCTCTGCCTCCCCTCTCCTTTCCTCCCCCACTCCCTCCCCTCCCCTCCTCCACATCACAGGTGAGAGAAAGTGAGGTCGAGGACGCGTGCATTGGAAGAAGCCGTTCTTGTGTAGCAATCCCACCCCGCAACCCTTATAAGGAAGCGGGGCGAAGTACTCCCTCACGGGTGGCTGTGCACCCACTGATGGAATACGGGAGGAGAGGAGGAGGTCGGAGGGGTTGAAATCGCCCCCAGTCGAAAAGAGGGGGGAGGGAAAGGGAAAAATTGAGTAAATGAACCGGGAGTGGGGAGGAAAGGGGAGGGAGGGAGAGGAGGGGGAGGATATTGCAGGATGTGTGGGGAGATAGAGTGCGTAGAGGGGAGGGGAGGTTTCGTACCGATCGTGGGCAGTGTGTGTGGGCAGGACATAATCCAGCTGGAAACTGTCCAGGTTTTTCTCTCATTCTCTCCCACTCTCTTTTCGTTCCCTTGCGTTGCACCTTTATCTCTCCTCTCTAGCAAGGTTTCACACCCACGAAATTTCGCACCTCGGCGGTTCTGTTCTCTTTTCCAATACCATTGCGTTTTTCGAACGTTTTCTGCTCAGTTGCGGACGCCTTCGTCGACAGGGAGAATTATTGGCGTGGAAATTGGTTTGTCAAAAGGTTGATATTTCAGCTAATTATGAATCGAGAGAGGAAGGAGTATGGGCAAGACCCTTTCCTTGCCTAAGCAAAGCTGTTTTTGTGATCGAGTGTCAAAATTACAAAAATTGACTTTCCTTATCTAACTTATATACATCCAAGAAGAAACAATTTTATGGCTTATCTATGATAATTTCTTCTCGGGCTTAAAGAGTTCAGAAAACTATAGATTGTGGCTATATAAAATTCAATTTATCATCTAAAATGACTCATTGTCCCAGATCATTTATGGACAAACGACAATTATGGAGCAACAAGCATTTCATTCTCGGACAAAAGTAATCGTTATTTTATCAGAAATGATTGCAACATCGCTAGAAATAGCTTTTTATTTTGTGTCAGAGGCGGAAACATTTTAAGGCGACAGTAAATATACATTTTTTCTGTTGCGTGCCAACCAAAATCGTCTCGCGTGCCATAGGTTTGCCATCCCTGACCTAGGTTAACGGTACCCGAACTGGGGATCAGGAAGATAGAACTGTGTCGTGAAGATTGTGTTCTTTTGTTTTATTTAAACAAATTTGTGTGGATATACTTAAATTAACATTAAATTTTTCACAAATAAAATAAATGTTTCTTATATTTGGAAATTAATGTTAAATTTTATTTTTAATGGTGGATGGATGGAGTTACAGGTGATTGAGATAAGATCGTCTGCCTTAAGAGAGGTTCGCAAGTACATAGTGTTTTGGAAAACGATGATCTAGGAAAACGAGATAAATGCCTCGGAATCGAGATCTGGAGACCCAGAAATCGATTTTATTCTATTTTTATGTAATATTTTTGTTATTATTAATCATTGCATTACAAGTAGGTCGAAATGACCGGATGCTAACAGTAGAAATGGGCAGTGGTTAAGAACGAGAAAAAATTATAACTAATCATGTGTAGTCGAGTTTTTTACTTATTTACTACAATTAAAAGTAACTTCTATAGTAGCGGAGGTTAAAACGTAAGTGCACATTTGTTAATGATTTGTATCCTTTCGGTTTTGCAGGAAGAAGGGGGTTGATAGACACGTATTTGGATAGAACCTGTGTTACTGTTGATCCGGTCCTGGAGAGAAGCTTGGCTTTGGTCGGAGGTATGATGACTGCATTTCTTAATTTCGTTAACTTCATCTTTTTTAAAAATAGATTTGTATGGTTTTATCGTTTTAACTTTTTCAAGAGTAAAAATGCCGAACAAATACCATTCGCGTCTTTTTAAATATGGAAATTTAATTCAATCATTTGGTTTCTAAAATATTGAAACTAGCTTATTTATTCGGTTGGTTATGCACTCTTAAATGGAGATAGAAAAAATTATCGGTGACTTGAACCTGTTGGAGAATGTCTATCATGCAAGAAACACCTTATTTAGTGTAGTACATGATCTGGAAGGGCTTCTATAGCTATAGTCGATTGTTTCAGGCGGCGGCACATTGTGGAATTTCTTTATTGTAGAAATAAAAAGACTTAATTTGTAACTACACGTAAACATTTTTTTATGCGACCTAGGTTTCGTTGCTGTGCAATATCATTTTATTTCTACAATACTTCTATAGATATAGCTCTACAGAAAGTAGTTATGGAAGCCTAATGAAGCTCTTGCTTCAGATCGTAACGGTGTTATAAAAATTTACGATGCTAAGATATTAGAAAAAATTGCCTATGTTTGCGCGGACTAGACTCAAGAGTTGGTATTAACGAAGTAAACCGGTATTTTTTTTATAGCAGTTAAGCGATACGAAAGGTATGCCATTGGGTCGCGATTTTACGACCTTTTATTGTCAACCGTCAGGGCGATTCTCCTCGGCTTCAGATGCGTTTTAGTTCGAAAGAACCGTGACGAATAAACATCAATAAAATTCAGCAAAAATGAATAAAAATAAACTTGCCGTTGCCGTTATAATTGAGTTCTCGTTAACGCGGAAAATGAAAGGTCGAGGCGAGATGGAATAGCGGCCGCGTCAAAAGGATCGAATTAACCGATTTTTTAAGACCGTTAGCTTT
Organism: Uropetala carovei; assembly: GCA_036926305.1. Classification (NCBI taxonomy): domain Eukaryota; kingdom Metazoa; phylum Arthropoda; class Insecta; order Odonata; family Petaluridae; genus Uropetala; species Uropetala carovei. Next base: position 2,931,692 of record JAXCHB010000082.1, read on the forward strand.
AGGAATTTTCTAACTCTCCGAGAGAGGAGTGAAAGAGATTTCACGCCTACGCGACCTTGGGCGACCCCTTTATTCCATTCCGCTCCTGTCGGAATGGTATTCTTCTAAAACAAATTTACTCCTCCCGCTTCGAGTCGTAAACAAAACATAACTAGAGTGCCTTATTTAAAAAAAATCTCTACCCTAAGGGGACTCCGGCGTGCACCACGATCCTTTTTTGTTCTGCTTTTTTATTACGTTCAGTTTCTTCTCGGAATGAAATGGCCGTGGCCTCTATATCTCTCCTTCTCCCGGCTTTATGGCTTTCACGGAATTTGCCTGCCTCTCTCTCTCTCTCTCTCACTCCTCCGTGTCGTCGCAACCGTCGTTTGGTAGTCAACGCGACCAATTAAGGCATTAATCCCTTTGGCGGTCTACGTGCGTCTGTTGCTTTGGCGGTCGAGAAATGAGTTTAAATGTGTATATGGATATGTGAGGTAGTTATTGCCCTGGATCGTGGCTGGAGAAAAATAAAAAAAGATGGTCGGCATCCACTTATACATTTTTGGGATAGCCGGCACTGGTTTTCTTTTAAGCGGGTTGCTCTCAACTTCGGCGACAATGGGAGTTGTCATGGTAGCTTATATTTGGTATTGTCGTAAAACTGATAAAAATCACCTATTTTTCTGATTCTAAACGCATTTTTACGCTAATTCGACCAGGATTCGGATTCTGTCTTCAATAAAAATAAACTTTGTTCTTTCCTTCATAGAACCATCTAATTGTGTCTCAAGTTCGTACCATGTTTCTAAGTAATTTTAAAATTCAAATGAAAAATAAGTCGCAGTCATCCCTATGTTATTCAAATGGAGAAAGAAAAAAATTAAAATTAGAAATGTCGATCAAATCGGTATAAAAACCTCACTACACCACTTAACACTTGATTCCGATTAAAATGACACATTCGTCTTGTTTATACGCGCTGTAGTTACTGAGTTATATATATACATACATACAAACACTTTAATTTATAGATATCTATAGATAGACAGCCGCTGCGGCACGAAATGTACAGCTGTCCTAGACCTTATGTACACAAGTAAGAAAATCTTTTGCTTTTTGTTGTACAATATCGTAACAATTCAACAGTCCCATAGTATGAATCAACTTAATTAAAAGAATAAAGTGGCATTTAAGGATTATTTTCCTGATTATGCAACGTCATTCTTTTTCGACAAAGCCGAAATTCCTTTCTTGTGTCATCGAAACACAAGAACGCACGTGGTTGTTCTCGGCTATGAATGTGGACTCCTTAGAGAACTAAGAAAACAGCTGTTTTGATGGGGAAAATTCAAGGTTCGTAAAGTGGATGACACGCGGTAATTGATGACGATTTCAGTTGAAAGTTTATTTCGAGCTGTGACCGGTCGTGGTGTCATGCGAATTCCTTCAAATTTAGTTTAAAGGGTTACGCGATGGATTTGGTCATTATTCGAGAGAAATATTATGGAGGCAAAATTCGGTATAACGTTTTTTTCTTTTTTTTAATCTCTCTGGATTACTCATTTCTCCCCAAATGTGTTATTTATATATAGCCTTATCTGCGGTTTTTCTTTGTAGCGCGATAAGCGGATGACACGTGCGGTTTTCGTTTTTCCTTCGCCTAGTGACATAATTTATAAGCGTCTCCTCGAAACTCGTTTGTAAATATATCATTAGGCATGATGCTTTCGTGCGAATTTTTAAACGCCCAATCACTATTGTATGAATTGTTTCACGTGATATTTCGTATCGTGGTTTTAATGATTCTGTGGAAGCTATCTGCTCTGATTAAACTATTTTCTATTTTCCGGTAATAACCTATTTTTGCGAAGAAAACATTGGTTTAACGTTTATCTAGGGTGGATAAATGGAAAGTGTATACTGGATAGAAATGTGACCTTGTAAAACGGCGTAAGCATTAGAAAGATATGAGAACAAAGCTGTACTTGAGAGGATGCATTTTTGTTACCGTTACTTTGCATCGGCTACTATTATTACGAAACATTTCCTTCTGAGTGTATTAATGCGAAAAGTAAATTTAAAATTTCCTTGAAATATTGACTTCTAAAATTGCTAGTATCTCAAACAGCAAGATTTCGAAGTCGAATTCATTTAACTGGTAGGCTGAAAATTTTCGAAACTTACTGTTTTATAATCCTGCATTTTCGTCTTACGAATAACTGCTTTTCTTGTTCGGTCTGCTCTTTTGAATGAAAGGACTCTTTTTAAAAACTTGATTATTTAAAAGAAATATTTTTTTCAGTTTCAGGCTACAAATTTGGATTTTTTTATTGGTCTAAGAACGTCGACTTTCTAATTTATTAATGTTATTCCGTTGATTTTCTACCTATGAGGTGTAATTTTCCTCGGTTATTTGAACAGCGTCTGCGGAAAAACTAATGCATAATAAATCAGCTGTGTAACCATATAGGATAAACAAGCTTATATTTTCGAAAGAATAACAAATTACGCCAACTTAAAGGTACTAAATAAATACGAATTATCGAAATAATTATTTTTTAAATTATAAATATTACTTTTAGCCCGAACATGTTTTCAGTTTTATTTTATTTTTTTTGGCAAACCACAATACGTTAAATATAAGCGCCATTTGTTGTCCCTGTAAAATATAGGTTAATTCGGTCGGCATTTTCAGGAAAATAAAATAGCATGTCTCTTTATTACGCGATGTGTGTTAATGTTTCGCATCACAAAAAAGTAAACATGTTACGAATTCAACGTTTATCGAACGAGTGCCGCTTGGGGCAATCAATCAGTTCCGTACAAAAATAGGTCACGACGCTCGTCTTTTTGAATCGCGGTCCTATGGGCTAACCTGTCTAACAGATGGTCGCAGCAGACGCACCTGTGCGCTCTTCTGCTTATTGCACGCGGTGCGTCATCCGTGCACCACCGTCGGTCGTTGCAATGCATTACCTAGGCGCGTAGGAGTATCTGGGGGATTGATTCGAGCTGCGAGGGGTGGTTTCTTTTTTTGTTTAAAAAAAAAGGAGATTACGTTTAGAAGAAACAGAAGAAGGCGGTCAGCCGCGAGCATCATTTTCTCCGGATTCCTCGGAATGCGCAATGCGTCAGGGAGTCTTTGAGGTGCCTTCTGCCCATTCATGGGCGTCGCTTGGGAACTCGTATACTTTCTTCGAACGCTCCCTTTCGAGACGGCCTTGCGGACTCTGTCCTGTCATCATTCTTTTCCCTTCGGGTTTGCCCCCTCTCCCCGTTACCCATTTCCTATCCCTTCGTCAGCTACCATTTTTTTTCCTACGAAGACAAAGGAAGCATCCGTCAGTCCCAATGTCTTTGGTCCCAGAATTAGTTCTCAAAGGAGTAGGGAGGAGGAGGTCTGTTGTATCACTCTCGCTCTCTACCTCTTTCTCCTCCCCCCCCATTTCGAGTCTGGCGCCATCTGTGAGCTACATCACGAACCGATCAAGGACGCGAGACGGTCTTTTTCAAGACCTTGCGAAACGATTTCCTTTAAGGGAATAAGACCTTAAAACGTTAGCTAATATCACCCGTTTTCTCTATCTCTCTCTCTTCTACCTTGATTCGTGACATTATTCGTCTGACATGTTTCGAGGTTTCTCTTTTGTTTCTCTCGTCGTTGCGCATTTAGGACGGTCAGTACTATATAACGTGGCGTGGGTGTTTTATGGACTTCGTGCCTTTAGAAGAAGGTTAAGCGATCTTTAAAAGTGCACAAAAACGTCCTTGTTTTTCATACTTCATGTAGAGGTAATTATATTTCTCTGTTCATTTAATCCGACGATGTAAGATGGCTCTCGATTTCAAATATAAATAGGTCTTTTAATGTTCGTTCAAAATAATTGATATAATTTCTTTTTTATATCAATCTCTTCTGAGCGGAATAGAACGACTGGAAATAATTTCCCGATATCGTACTGTTTGTGGAAGTACTTGCGCAAGTAAATCTTGTAAAGATATTCTCCATACCTATACAATTTTGAGTTGTTTGCGTATCTATCCTTCGATATTTTATGTTTACTCTGAGCAACAAAGTAAACGTTTTTTTTTTTCAAGAATGTCATATGCCAAAATTATTAAATGATTTACCTGCGATTTTCAAGATTTCGTATATAGTGTTAAATTAAAATAAGAGGATAATTTTTTGTTAGTTTAAAAAATACAATGTTATATTGAAGCATCTACATCAGGGATACGTGGCACGCGTGCCAGAATATTTCACTTGAAACGCGCAAGCTTGTATTTTCTGTAATAAACATGAAGTTTCTTAGAGGAGGAGTAAAAATTGTACGGGAAAAAATATTCTGAAGGTTCACAGTGCTTTTTTGGCACGCGACTCAAAAATCATTTGCCATCCCTGATCTACGTGGTTATGTCTTTCTCAGCAAATTATTTACGTGGAAAACTCTTGTAAAATTAACTCGTACCATGTTAATTTTTTGTTTACACTCCGGTGAAAACAATCCTATTTAAAAACACGCGTTGCGGCATAATAAGATTAAAATATAAACAAACCACGAAAAATACATATCCGGTTTCGTGATTAAATATCCGTCGTGGGCTGCGGAGGGTTAATCATCCCTATAGTCTTCTCACTCAACTCGGGCGAAAACAGGTTTTCGGTGCTCCCAGCAATAAAAAAAGAAAAACGTGTCCCGTCAACCACTTTCGTTTCCATCATCTTCGAATGGATTGAAGGAGACAAGTTGCTTGAATAAAGTCCAAAAGTTCATAATCAGATTACCGCTGGGGTTATTATTTTTTTTGTTCATTTCGGGATCCTGCTCCAGCATGCATGACTGCTCGTACGCGATCTGCGGCTGAGCGCGAAACTTGGCCGATTCCGTCGCCACCTGCGGCTTTCCGAGACTCATCCGTCCAAGGTTAAGAAAAAAACAAGTCTTTTGGTGTGCCAGTGAACTCGTTGGTCTGCGAAAATTCCTGATCTTATTTTTTTGCCTGCTCGGACAAAGGACGCTTTTTGTTTAGTTTTCCCCCGGAAGGGTTAAATAAAAGCGGGGCGATAGCTTCTCGAAGAATTTCGTCTCGCGTGTGTTCCAGGGAAGAAGATGTCTGTTGTGTTTGGAGTAGCTTTTTATTTTTAAGAGTTGATGGTTAAGTCACGGAGGTTCGAGATTTTCAGAGTGAATATTCTATTGAATTTGTGTAAGGCAGTGGTGGACAAAGTGCCGCTTTTTCTTGTGGCACGTCACAAAATTTGCGAAACTTATGTATGTGAGCAAATCTTTTTCAGTAACTAACCTCACAAAAAACAAACCACACACTACTTACTGATGACCACCTTAGGAATCTTCTAACGATGGAAACTAAAAGTTTGCAACCACAAATTGAAGAGTTGATTAAAATGAAGCAATTCAAGGGCCAATCAATAAATGAAACATGTAATTAACTGTGAATTCAACTCTTTTTGTAATGATAAAACAGAGCTCACATTAAAATAACGTGATATTTGTGAAACATCCATTTTTTAAATGTATTTGTTGATCACTATTGTATTTTCCTGGAATTATGATAATTTTTGCCTCACATTTACTTGCGCGACGCCGATAACTTTCTTATTTGAGATTGGCACTGCACAAGAAATGTTTCGTCACCAGTGGTGTAGGGCATGTTATAAGGGAAAAAGGCATAATGGACGGTTTCTATATAAAAAGCACACTCTTTAACTTATTTTATAGTAACAGTTTAATTATCTATTTAAAATTATTTTGCTATACCCACGTGTATCATCTCTCGAAACGACTATTTTTTCTTAGATTTTCAATGCGCCAAAATAGTGAAATACGTCCGCATAATCCTTAATTGAATAGCGAAGACGTGCTCCTTACTCAAACAATTCATGCTCTGTAATTACACGTTGTTCATTCGACGGGCATTTAAGTAAAATTTATAGACGGTACTCGGTCCCGCCGCTAAAACTGCCCGCTTATCGCGAAGGGTTTCCGCTTTTAATTCCCGTGTTTCGGCAGACGTGATTGTAAAACGATTTACTCGTTTAGAGAGCATACCATAAATCAGTGCTGAAATCACAAATTATAGGGAAATATGTACGGGACAAGACCATGGGTGTCCGTCGAACCTGATTTGTGTTTTGTGCGAGAGAAACTCGGTCTCTATAAAAGTTCAAATGCCAAATATTTCAAAAACCTGTTATATATCTACATTATCTGAAGTGCAGAAACATTAGGCATTCGAATAGTAAATGACTATTTTTTTCTTTTTAGGGGCTCTCTTCCAAAAATATATCAATTCTACAATATGCGCCAGTCACACGTAAATTCCAACTGGAAGAAAGCGCGTAGAGAACTATTATTTTCATTATATTTTACTGTATAAAGTTTATTCTTTTTCGAGTTTTTAAATTTAATTTCTCTCGAAGTTTTACTTATTTTATTATTTAATGATTGTTTTATTTTTTACGATCTCATAATTTTTTAGCGTTCTTAGTATTGGGGTACAGCCGCTTGCTCACTGAACTAAACAAACCAACGTAGGAATCTATTAAAAGTTCGGGTCACGGGTCACCCTACCTTTCGCATTGTACTTCCGGAGGGAGAGTTGGCACGTATGGGTAGTAACCGTGTTGTTTTCAGTCGAGTGAAGGATAGATCATGTACTGCGGGTTTCCGTATTCCAGTGTAACTCATGAATCCGATTTTCATTCACCAGATGAGCGTGCTTTTATTTTTTAAAAGTCTGGCGCGGCAAGTGCTTCGGCGTGTTGAGCATCTCGATGGCGAGGATTTCGACAATTGACGTTTTATAACACTAGAAGACAACTTGACTGACGTATGCGTAAAGAAATGTAGGGAGCCTTTTAAGGATCAAGTATTGATCATATTCGTAGATTGTTTTACTTTTTGACAAATATTCATTACATTATATATCATCCTTCCAACCTTTCGAGAACCTTAGGCCTAATGCGTGGGTGATTTTAGATATATGTCCTACGAAGCTTAGAGCTTAATATGTTTCACCAATAAAAAAGGTTGGAAAATCAGATGAACAAAGCAGCCTTAACAAGAGGTAAATTCGAGTTATTAATTCTATAAAAGAATCAGTTTCTTTCGGTGTGATGATTTTGTGAATTTGATTACACCCGTAGACTGATTTCTATAATTATTTCTTGAGCTTACAGCTGTTTAAAACTGACGACGCAAAACTTGTAAATATCACGAGGAAGCTGAGTAATCGCACGGTCATACTATGCGAGCTGTGCCTAAACAAGCTCTGCCAAAATCAGTGTGAGGAATAAACTAGTCACGCGATATAGCGCCCGTAGACCTGTGTACTAACGCAAGTGCGCACCGTTCAAGGTTAAGTAGCTCCGAAGAAACTTTTGCGTAACGAAAACTATAGCACGTGAGAGGAAAACCGTACGAGAAGCATTCCTCCTATAGCTGATCCCAATCGTGTTTTGCGTAGAGCCCAGCTGAGAGAATGCCAGTGGAGAGTAGTCGTTAGGAGCAACCAAGAGGTCCTTCCAGCAGATTTGATTGGTATCGAGTCTCGTTGTCGGATGGAGAACTTAAAAGAGATCAAACGAATGAGAGGTCTTAGGGAGTAGAAGTCCCCTACTGGGAGACCCTCTTTACTTCCTCCCTTTTCCACTCTTCCTCACTCCCTTTACTCCAGTCTATCGTTCGACTCTCTCTCTCCCTCTGTTATCCTTCTCCTTTCCACATCTCCCTCCCTCCATTTTCCTTCCCCTCCCTCTCCTTTTCCATCCTCTCCTCCCTTTTCCCGTCCCTCCTCATTCTCTTTCTGTTACATTCCCTCTTCCCTTCCCCCCTCATTCTGTTTCTGTTACATTCCCTCTTCCATTCCCTCATTCTCTTTCTACATTCTCTCTTCCCTTCCCTCCTCCCTCTCTCACTTTCCTGTCCCCCCTCCCCATCTCTTCTCCCCCCTCCCCATCTCTTCTCCCCCCTCCCCATCTCTTCTCCCCCCTCCCCATCTCTTCTCCCCCCTCCCCATCTCTTCTCCCCCCTCCCCATCTCTTCTCCCCCTCCCCATCTCTTCTCCCCCGTCTTCCCTCCCCTCATTTTCACCTCTCCCCTCCCTCTTCCCTACCCCTTATATTTGCCCTTTCTCTTTCCCTTAGTCTATCCACTTCTTTCAGGAGCTGTTGTAGGTAGCGCGCGTGTTTTAAAGACCCGAACGACTTGGGGATTTATTGCGCGGCATTCCTAGCCGCTTCGCTGGATCCAAAATAAACCTCGCGTGTTGCAACGGAAAGATTGTGTTGCTAGACACTCTGAATGACTTTAAATAGACCACAAAAAGTTAAGCGGCTTCTTATTTATTTATTTTATCAGTGTTTGTAAGACGGTTTTCTAACAGAGTTGCTGCAGTTTTAACTTTTCTGTTTATTAGTCGAACGTATCACATGATTCCAGATGTTGTAGCACTAAATTAATGCTACAACTATGATCTCAACAACGCCGCTCGTTTGCGGAAGCGAATTTTCTCAGTAACTGTCGAAATAAATATGTAAACGATGTAATCCATGCCCTTCAGCTGTACGACGTCCTGTCAAATGATCGACTTTCTTACGAGTCGTAGTAAGTAATTAGTAATATAGTTTCACCGTTAACGTTGAATAGCATTCTTTTACTTAAAAGATTATTTTGATGCGGTGGAAGAAGTGTCTTAAATAGTTTAAATGAATAGAAGCTAGGAAAATTTGTCATAGTCAATAATAAAGATGATTTTTTTGTCGCTCCCGTTATTGCAATGTAAAAATGTTACTCAGTATTTTCAAAATAATCCGCGTTAACATGATTTTTTTATATCTCCGAATATGTTTCATATTTCGACGCCACGTCACATCGCGAGGTATCCTGTAGACTTGATCGATAACTTACTTGATAGTTTTACTTAGAGTAAAATGAACTTGGTCCACTGAGTCAAAAGAAATTGTCTTTAATTAACGTAAAAACAATTTTCAGGCATCTGAATAGTTCCTATTCGTATTCCCATGGCAACGCCTCTCCTTCTAACTCACCGACGCGAACGATATGCAGTCGTAATTACTCAATCATTGTCACATCGATCCAATCTCCTAGAATCTCTTATCGTCTCTTTAACACCCGGCGCATCGTCGACGCATCCCGCGTCCACATCCTCGACCCATCCAAGCAAAACCTAGGTTTTTATCTCCCTCTTATCAATGTATCGCCCGTTCGATACTCGAACAGAGAAGACTTCTCGGCGTCCGAGATATCCCCTTATCTCCTCCTCCATCTTTGGCCATTAAGGCCTCTTCCCCATTGCTGATGTTGACGTTTGACGAAGGAGGGGTGAGGGAGGGTTAAAAAAAACGCGTTTATCTGCAGTTTCGTTTTAAAGGTTCTTTCATCTTCTTCCTCTTCCTTGGGCGGGGACAAAGATAGGTGGTTGTCGAGGATGGCGTGGGAGTTCAGTTGTTGTCGGTCGCCATAGAACAACATCTCTCGTCCATGCACGAATGAAATGTGTGGATGAGGTGGAGTGAGAAGTTGAGAATATATCGCGGACACATTAATCAGTGGCAAACCTCTCATTATTTGTGTTATTTATCGTTCCGTATGACCGCAGATAGAATACGCCAGCTGTTTAGAATCCGTACGCAAACGGGTGTCATGATGGAGATAGGAAAAGTACAGCCCAGCTGTATTTGTAAACAGAAATTGTGATGATAAATAGAGCGTAACGTTGTTAATAGAAGATTTGAAATGGGTATCGTTAGAAGTAATAAAATTACAGGTTACACTTAAGCTGTTAGAAAAGTAAGTTCCAGGGAAGCTAGGTCGCAGATCTTATTAGGAATCGTACATATTACGGAAGGCACGATAATGAAGATAAGATTATCGAGGTCCAATGTAGAACGGGACGTTACAAAGGATCGTTCTTCCCCAGGACGATTAAGGATTACAACAGAAAATCTGTAGAGTTGCTAGGGACATGTTTGATGTTTCACCCCCTGCCATATCTACCATTATGATGACTTGCCTGGTATAATGTGGATGTACTTTACTAAAAATTTGGTCAAAATGCCTCCGTGATATTCAAAAGAAGTTGGCCAACAGGTTTTTTTTTAAATATTCGCCCTATCAAAAAATCCGGAAACCGCAGTTGTCCTACAGCAAAAGTTGGAGAATTTGACGTGTATAATGATAGGGTATTGTTACGTGGTGACTAAGTTCAATGGATACTTTAGAGGAACTTCGTCTGGCAAATATTCCGGAAGAAAGGCGCCTAGTACTTCGAAATCACTATCCAAATCGACTTAAAAATTTATACAACAATCGACGTCTTCTACTTTAGTGGTTTCTGAGAGGTTTCTTCTTCTATACTCTTAGCTCCGAAATGTTAAACATTTTATCCTCCTTTCTTCCGTTCGATTTGCGAACATCTGAAGCGTTCCTTGCCAACAGATTCAACCTCTAATCTCTCAATCGCTTGCGCTACCGTTGGGAGTGCTCTGCAATCGCTTCCACCAATCTGCACTCCATTCAAGCTCCGACCTCCCTCCCTCCCTCCATTCCCTTTCCATGCCCTCTCCCTCCATTCCTCTCCCCCTCCCCCTCCACTCCCTTTCTTTCCCTCTTTCACTCTCTCCTCTTCTACCTCATTCCACCCCTTTTCTCTCCCTCCCAATCCTCTCCTTCCCATTCCCCTATCCACCTCCTTCACGTCACTCTCCACGATTCTCTCATCCCGTTTGCTTCAAAGCATACACACGCTCTATTCATATAGTATTTTATTATCTTCTGCTCGATATATATTTTTTTACGCGCGGACCGATATTTTTTATGAAGAGTCCTATTGTTCCCTTTTAACGGTATGGGAGTTTTATTTTGTGAGGGAGAGATAAATGGCCAATTCGCATTATCTGGCCTAGATTGTTTTTCATGCTATTTCATTCAATTGTTCGTTTGGCAGATATGTTGATGCGTTGATTACGCATATATATATATATATATATATATATATATATATATATGCGCGCGTAATCCAAAAGTCTAAAGTAAAGTCAGCAGTGTTTGAGTCACCATCATTTATCGTTTCGTGTTGTTTAATATGCCAATAAGATCATTTTTACTGTTTATGTCGAAAGTTCTTTGAAGATGAAATGACGTATTTTAAAGAGTGGTTTAGGAAAGGGGGGTAGGCCGCCATATTTGATTTCCTATGCAAAGAGAGGCCGAGTAAGGGAGAGGATGAGTGGTTGGATAGTGACGGGACGGGATTGGATTTCATAGCCGAATGACCACTAGCTTATTGTTGCACCATTGATGGCGATGCATATGTTATGACCTTCGTATCCCGTACATTTCCCACTGACTAGAGCGATGTTGAAAGTTGATGTGCTGTTTATTTTTCTTTTGATTTTCATCACTTTACTCGAGAATAACGTTTTTTCATCTCCGTTTAAATACGTATATTCATTTTCGTATGTATTCATTTATTTATTAGTACCCGAAAACTTCACTCGGGCCTTTTTACAGTGGAAATTGAAACAGGTAAAGATAATAAGTTAAGTCGGAGATCACCGTAGATTTGCCAAAAGAAGGAAATAGGAAACCACTCCGGAAAAGGTATGACACAGCTCACTAGGACTATGCGAAAGGCGGAATGTCAGAAATTTCGGGAAAGAGTGTGTATAAAAAAAGGAGTTACAATTGTAACTCCTAGAGCTGGTTCGACGTACACATGTACAGACTTTGCTATCCTATCCCAGCAGCTGATGTCTGTACTCGTGAACGAACCCTGACTTCCCTTTACTCTTATCCAAATTTTACAGCCATCTATTTACCTTTCTTCAGCCAAAAGCTTCCATAGATTCGTAATTATAGCACCCTTATTTCTGTTAAACTAAACTATCATAATTACCGCCTTGGTGGGCTACGAATATGTACGTTGTGTTAATTACCACACTGCAGGTATAGAGATTAAAAATACGTTAATAGAGATAATCTGTAACATGCGGTTAAAACGGTTTGGTGAGTATTGATCTCTTAATGAAACGTGTAGTTGAGCGGGGAGTTGAAAATTTTTTTCGAATCATTAAACGATGAAGGAGTTTCGACGGAATATCTTTCAATATACTCTCTCCTAAAAGTACGTCGATTTATTTGTAATGCAGCGTTCCTTTATACACTTTATGAAAGCATGATGTACTTTATACAGCCTTCGCGGTGAATTTATATAAGCTGTTTAAAAATTTAATGTTTTATTTGACGTTTACGGTCCTTTTGATGGTCGTAAATTCCGGAGGAGGCCTTGCAAATATTTGCGCATATTTTTCTTCGGGCAAACACACCGATGATTTACATCCGCGTTTTTCCCGTGCGGAGATTACGCCTCCGGCTTATTTGGTTTTGCTAACATAATCCAAGTCTCTGCTTGGCGTTATTCCGCAGAAGAAGAATTGAGGTATTATTAGGTTTGATGCGATCCATCGTTTTTTTCCCCTAGGGCAAGTTGAAAACGGTTCGCGCTGACGTAGGTGGATGAGAAGTGATATTAGGACAGTCACATTAATGTTATATCGAAAAGTTCATGGATCAAAATCCTGATACAGGTGAAAAAGTCGAGTTGGAACGGGAATCGAACTCCGATCTCTTTTATGTCAAGTTGTACGTACCTAAGACAGTGGATCCAAAACTGGGGGTCGAGAAAAGATTGACGAGGATCGCGAAGACGGAATGTATGTTTTATTTTTTTTTAAATGTCATGTGTGGATATATTTAAAAGGAAAGTTATTTTTGCTTTTATAAAATAGATCTCTACAATATTTTGTAAAATAAATAGTCCATGTTATATTTATTGGTCGTAGATGTGTTAAGGAGGTCGCGATGAGGTCGTGTCTTAAGATGAGGTTATCGACAAGGACGGCTGCGTTAAGATTGGATCGAATATGCATACAGTTTAGAAACCACTGATCAAAGTAAGAATTAAATGAATTAGTGCTATCGTTTCTGTAGCTTTTTTTATGCATATTTCCTTCAATATCTGGAAACCTTCGCATGCTTTACTTAAACACGATGATCCTACAAGTCAGTCTCTGTTGTTACGTTTTATTTCATTTGAAAAGAAGACCATTAGCACCTGTCAGTTCTATGGACTATTTCTAGGCGGTTTATTGTTCACTGTGATCTATACCTACAATCAGTACAACAAATAAATAAAATTGTGGCTTGCATGTCCTCAGTAAGTTCTGGGTTACTATTTTTTTTTGAAGAATCTCCGCCAGTACATTCTTCTACATTTGTTAATCTGTCAACTCATTTTCCTGATGAGATTTGTTACGGTCGTGTTTTAATTATGGTCGCCCTTAACAAATCGATTCGCTTTACGCTGAACCATGTCAACATTAATCGTACGATGCCTTCGAGTTCTTTTCAAAATTTCAATGTTCATCAATGAAAAATCCAAGTTATTTTAATCGATTTCAAAGGTTAAATTCCCCTTTAAAATTCGCTCTAAAAATAAGCGAAAATAAACGTAATTTTCCAACATAGTTTCCACAGGAAAGGTTAGTCAAATTTGGTTCCTTTGCTGTGCTGTCCGAAAGATTAATTTCAGCAAATAAACGACGAGCGTGAATACGAAAAATTAGCGGAAGAAATACGTGTTCTCTGGGGTGAAATATTTTCCGCCGCGAGGGAGAAAAACTAGCTGTCGAGAGAGAGAAAGAGAGGTACGGACGGAAAGAGAGCGAGAGGTAATCTCGCTCCTCGTCACTAATGTTTAGAGTCACTTGTCTCCATGGCTTCGAATAAATCTCGCTTTATAACCGTCACCTATCGAGCACTTGTGATTCGAAATGCGTGTCGTTGTCGAGGCGGTGTCAGTTATCATCTTGACTCCATTGGGAATCAACGTTGTGTGACTGCTTTATCTCCGGCTAATAGCCACGGAATATGCCGCGAGATAACGCGGTTATTTTATACTTGTTTTACGCTCGTATCGGAATGTAATTACTTGCGTATGGAAAACCGGTCCTCGATAGAAAACATCGGAAACGATTCGATGTTCGTAAAAAACGCGTGTACTTAAATGTTACGATGGCGAATTGGTATCTTTATTTGCGGGGGATTCGTTTCGCGAAATTTATAAATCTGCAAAATGAAGTCGACCTTTTGAGATTCTTTGAATGATACTAAAATTTTCGATTTTTTTTTGTTTTATGCCGCAGAAAATCATCGGGAGATTTCCCTTTAACCTCAGCAAAGTATCCACCTTTCTGCTCGAGACGAGATGTAGCACGCTAATTGAGTTTCACGCTTGATACAGCCGTGTATAAGGTACTATACTATACATCGCCAAGCAGTCAAAAGGGCTCAAGACGAGCGGTGTTATTAATAACTTCCCGTTATAAGACGACGAAATTATTCAAGGTTTGTTTGCCAATCGGTGGATCTCGTTCTCAAAACTGAGAGTCATCGTCGCGGGGTTGACGAATCGCGTGATTTAAACCGCTTTAATCCCGAAATAAAGTCAGGTTAAAACGGCGTATAAAGACGCCATCTTTGACCACTTCTTCCGCAACGAAACTTTGTCTTCTCTCCGAGATTCTTATCCATCAGTCATAACTCGCCTTCCTCGCTTACTCTCTCTCTCTGCAATCTGCATATGAATAGTATTCGCATAACTCCTTGTGCAAACCGCTCCCCCACGCTCTCTCTCTCTCTTCACTTTTTCTTCTCTCATCTTTCTGGTCATAAGTTTGCAGCCGAGCCACCGGTTAAGAGGGCGCTATTTCTTTTCGCTCAAAGTTCTCCAACCTGTTGGGGGGAAGGAGGGAGAAGGGGGAGGGAAACAAGCGAATAAATAAGAGCGTTCACGATGCTCTCGAGGCGTGCTTTGCCCTGGGCTTGTGTTTACCTTTTTTCGAGGAGCGCCTTGCGGTCGGTCGGTCTGGGGAAGGGTTGCGGTTTGGCGTTTTGGAGAATTTCGAAGAAGGTTTCGAAAAAATTATATTCTTTTCATGGGTTAGAATCCTCGACTTTCACCATAATTGCATTTCTAGGTGCATGAAATCAGCATTAAGATTCCGAACGATTTTGATTGTGTTTTTGATAAATTAAATAAACGATTCAGCCTACGAAGTGATGTTTCTGAGGGAACTGGTAAATTGTGTTTTCCCAATTTTTTACGATGAAAATTTGACCTACCCACCTCGTACACTATCAAAATAAAAGATACTTCGCTCATTTTAGGAATTCGCTGAAAGTTGAGGTAGTTGTAGCAAAATTATGACATATTTATGCGACAACATTGTGAAATGACTCTTCATGTGTCGCCTTGCTCCTACATGTGCCTGGTGTGTCTCCAAATTCTAAGAAACTAGAAATTAATGTCCATAATGCGATATTTTTGTCCTCGTTTTTTCCTGCTATCTATTCGAAATTTTTTTTCCAAAGGTCAAGTGATGGTGTGAAGAATAATTCTTTGATTCTCCAAGCTTTGTAAATCTTCACGTTAAAGTCAGGAAAGATCTTGAATTAACATTTTAAATCGATATTATGATGTAGTAATTTCATTATCAAGAAAATCTCAAATCTAATTCAATAGAATCGTAATAGGGAAACTTTACTTTCAGCCTAACCGTGACAGAAAATCGTATGTATGAATCAGTGACTTATGATTATGAATACTCACTTGACTCGTTTGTTGCAACTTAAAATCGCGCATTAGACGAAATAATTAGCTTAAAAAGGATTGAGAATTTTCTTCAGTAGATAAAAATCGGTTCGAAAAAATCATAAAAAATGTAGTCTACTAGTATTGAATCGCCACTGATTACGGCTGCCTTATACATGGTTTTCCAAACCATTTTGCAGATGCTGGATTTTTATTATTTTATTTCAGCCGTAAGGTGAGATTGACAGTTCTTTCTTTAAAGTTAATATTTTTTAAAAATTTGAATCTAAGATCAATCACATCAATACTAACTGTCCGTATCGTCCATAGCATTAGCCTTAGCCTGACTTCGAGAGCCTTCCCACGTCCTGTTACAAAAGTGTAGTGAACTTCCTCGCCTTTGTAGACTGGGAATTTTTTTTGCCAAAATCGGAATTTGTATCCCAATTCGAAGTCCGACAGTTATCCGACCGTCATCCAGACGTCTTCTCGGAGTTAACGGAAGCGAATGGGAAGCTGCCTTTATGTCAGGTGTTCTTCTGAATAGGGTTAAGTTCCGTTGGAGGGAGAGTCACTTCCCTCTCCTGCCTATCCCGGGACGAGACGAGTTTCTCCATATTTGACAAGTGACGAACATGGAGCGCGGAAGTTCTCGAAGGCGAAGGATGCTGTCCTATGCGGGACGGATGAGGATAACTCGGCTTGGAGTGAAAAGTGAATCGAATTTTACATTGTGGAAAAACTGCTTTCAATCAACGCTCGGAAGTGCTGCGCCAACGATGAATCAAGAATTGGTAGAAACCCTTCGTTATGATTTTAACTAAAACGTGTTTATGGTCCGATATGTTTCTTCGAAGAGTTCAGTGGCCGAATATTTTGTTCTATTAGCAGTCGTAAAATCATGCAAACGGAATTTCGGTTTTGTTGGAGCATTAAGTGATTAGTTTTATTAATTTTGCGTGACCTAAAGGTCTGGATGTAGCAATTTTTATCCCGATAGTTCTCATGAAATTACTGATAAAGTAACAGTGATCCACCAGTTTTTTCAAATCTCAGACGTGATATTGTCCGCGAATTTGTGATAAGCATTATGTTAAAAAAACAAAGAATTTGATTCGCCACATTATGTTACGTTATAATTTTCCTAAAATATTTATGAGGGAATTTTTAATTTTTTTAGCCAAAAATTTTACAAATATATCTTCTTTGACATAGGTACTCTGGCGTTCATTCATTCATTGTATCGGATGACATTTCAAGTGAGAGATCTTCATAATGTTGAAAAATGTTTAATTCTTCGAAATAGGACTTAATCTAAAGTTCACATTGGCAGTTGATTAAGAGAGTTCGTTCCACTGGCGCCACTAAAAGTCATTATTTACAATTTGGGTCGAATTTAGCCTAAGAATTATTCCCTGATGGATATAATTTAATTTTCTTGTCATATATAAAGAAACCCATTCATTAAAAACTGTCCGAAGAAAGATAGCTAATTATCCCGGAAAAACAATGGCTTCATTATGAAATTGGTCTGAAGATATGACGTTATCGCCTTCGTTTTGTGTGGCACAGATAGCACGGTCGTTAAATCTGATTACCGACGCAGTTCGTGACTCGAGTGAGTGATTCAGATATCGTTCTCTCTGCGTCAGGTAATTATAATGTCCAGGACTGTAGTAGACGCTCAGACTCGCTCTATGTAAAGGTCAGAACAACGAGTTCTGCTGGCGACATTTCAGGTGCGTGGAGCGTGTTTTATTATTGGAAAGTTTTCGCAAATTCCGTCGCATACAAGATGAACGACTGTCGATCCTGATATGTAGTGCACTATTCCTTTGTCTCCGTGAGAAGCCGCCAACTTTCGACAACTGACGAACAGGAAAACGATGCTCGAAGGGTAAAATATTGTTCTGTTTAAGGGGTCCGAGGAAGGTACCTTGCGGTACTGGTCCTACACCCATTGCGCAAGGGGCGACTTTCATCTGTTCCTAGGTCGGAGACGACGTGGACGAAGGCCATATGGGGCGGAAGTATGCCGTGGGCGGGACGAGAATTTGATTTGCAAACAGCTAGCCTCCTTCTCTCCCTCCTTTCCTTCCTCTCTTCTCCCCTTACACTTCCGTTTTTTCTTGATGCCTCTCTTCCTACTCTTCCTCACTTTCTCATCTTCCTCCTTTTCTCATCTTCCTCCCTTTCTACTCATCTTTCTCCCATTTCCTTGCTTTCTATTCTTCCTCCCTTCGTATCTTTCTCTCTTTCTCCTTATATTCCTCCTCTCTCATCTTCCTCCCTTTCTACTCATCTTTATCCCATTTCCTTGCTTTCTATTCTTCCTCCCTTCTCATCTTTCTCTTTCTCCTTATATTCCTCCCTTTCTCTTTATCCTCCCATTTACATTTCTATTTCTCGTCCTCCCTTTCTCCTTTTCTTCCTCGCTTTTCCTTTTGTACGTCTTTCTACTTCTCTTCCTCCATTTCTCTTCTTCTTTCTCACCCTTTCTTCATCTCTTTCTTCATCCTTCGTCTCTTTGTACCTCTCCCACTTTCTCTCTCTTCATCTTATACTCCCCTCATCTTATACTCCCCTCTTTCCTCATCCCCTCAATCTTCTTTCATCCCCATTATTCCTCTCTTCCTCTCCGTCCTCCATCCTTTACTATTACTCACTACATATCCCTTTTTCCTCCCTTTCTCTTTTTATCCACATCTCTACCTCTTCGCCTCCACCCTTTCTTTCGTTCGTCCGTCTCTTTAGCATCGCATCGAAGCCTTTTTTTACCCTCCCCTCTCTTCTACACACCCCTTCCCTCGCTCTAACTACGCCCCCTTCCCACTTTCCCTTAATATCTCTCTCTTTCCGACCCGCTTATGCTACAAACAATTTCCTCCGCGTTTGGCGCTCGCCCACGCCCATCCGTCTACTATTAATTTGTGTCCAGAGGGGCACGTGCTGCCGAGAGGTGGGATGGCTATTCCAACGTTCATAATCTCACCCTTCCTCTATCGCCTACCAGAAGCGGACTGACAAAACCGTTTTTGTTTTGTGAATTTTTTTATGTAAATAACGCTCAGACTCCTACGCTGTCGTGTTCCACACCATGTTCTCTTGGCCTCCCTCTCGTCTCCACCTCTCCCGTGCTCATCAAACGGAGAAGATAGCGTTTCATTCGGAGAGGGCAAAGTAATCCAGCGTCTAGACAGCGGGACATTGAGTCTGTTTTTTATTTCCGGTGCGTGTTGTTTTTTGTTTTAAATAGAGGGAAAGGAGAAGAGCCCGAACGAAGTATCCTCGGAGGTTATTGCGTCATAATCTCGATTCTCTCTCAATTGCGAGATGTTTGGGTTAAGGCTTAGCCAAGGCGGGTGGATTGGATTTACGATTCAAGCGGCGTCGGGATTGACAGCAGCAAACGCGCGCGCCTTTTGCAGTGCGCCATCGTTGAAATATTTCAAGGGGAAATTCCGAATGTTTCTGAACGCAATAAAACTGATAGGAATTGAAAACTAGTGGCCTTGCTATTATGCGTAAATATAGTTCCGGCTTACGATCTTGAATTAATGCATTGATAATATCCAGCTTCGTCTATAAATAGGTTATGGAGTGTCTTTGATGTAAGGAGGCGGATGCCTGCCTCTCGAAGGATTTGAAAAATATACATGGAATATAAAAGGATTTTAAGTGGATTAAAAATATAAATCGCCGAGGTAAACTTATGGTTTATGTATAAGCAAATGAAAGGGGTAATTTATGGATCCGTAGAACGGGTGTTTGTTTTTATTTACAAAGTATAATTGGTTTTTTTTACGTATCCTTGATTCATGAAAGAAAGGTTATGTTTAATTACTGTCTTTACCAATTTATTAGGTTTTCCTCCGATTCTAACGTAGCTGTGGGTATGGAGGTCCGTTTTTGAATTTGTTGTTGTTCAGTATTTTCGTAGATGGCTCAGAGTATGCTGTTTTACAGCTAATTAATAATTTGGAAAAATAAATAATGTTGTATGCCGTCCGTTACGTTATATTAATTGCGTCGATGCTCTTCCACAATAACATCCGATCTATTTAAAAACAAGTGTAGTTAAAATTAAGAACAATTCATAATTGTTATTTCTCTAAAGTAGCTGTTATTTATCTAGTCATAAGATATGCCGCATTTTGATATTTGCTCCACTACCCATTACTTTTCATTTAAATCGAATGTAAAACTAGCTGCTTGCACCACCTGCTCTAAAAAGCTAGAAAACATTTTATGAAGTGAACTTCTTATCGTTAATACTCAATAGAGAAATGTGTCAAAAAAGTGTCTTTTAAAGAAGATGGCGCAGGTAATATGTAGCGGCTTTAAAGATAGGTTTTAATAGCCTTACGAAACTCGCATGCAAATGAGTATGTGAAGTGTCGATTTTTTTCCTCTCGCTTGCAATGAAAGCCGCCTCATTTGGGCGCGCTTCTTAATGCACTTTATGGTCATAATATCTGTTTAAAATTGCATTCCTTGCGTTAATATCCTATTTAAAATAAATATGAACATGTTGGAAAATATGCACTCGTGTTCATAATGAGCTCGCCTTATTAGTTAAAAGCAAAATCATAAAATGGGCACTAAAATTCGAATAAAAAAAATAAGCGTTTTCTCGGGTATCTATAATAATAATATGCTCGTTTTGGTTTATTTGAGCATCTACTGTCGCTGAATACCACTGATGACGGCTGTCTGGAAGGTGAAATGAGACAATGTTTTTTATGAGTTTCTATAGTTATCGGGCATACATACTTATTTTTTCAGTTTGATTTTCAAAGATTTGTTTTGTGATATACTCGTGTGTATATTGGCTCATTTTATTAAATTATTTGCAGCTTGAAATTCTTTGCTGTTGTAAATTATTGTGATTATAAATGGTGGAACTGGAAGGGCTTCTACTAACAATAAGTCGTATGAATTTTAAAATCTTCTCATGGAAATGATTCGCCAATTGGTTATATTCATTCGTCTTCTCCGAGCGACGTCCGCTTTTCGAAGCGGCAAAAAAATTGTAGAAAAAGACTTCATTTGAGGGGCTTCACTTTCACGCTCCTCTTGACATATTTCGACGAGATTGCGGCTGGAAACGTACTACCCTCTCGCTTCTCCACTCTCCATCTCCTGTCTTTCCTCTCTCCTCCCCTCTCTCTCTCCATCTTCGTCTAACATAAAGGGGACCCCCTCCGACTTCTCTTCCTACGATCCCTTTCGATATCATTGCTCTCTCTACTCCAACATGGCGCTGTGTCCCTCTTAAGATGGATGTGTGCTGTTGCAACATTTCCCATGATCCTCCGCGCCGTCCGTTCCACCCGAAGCTTGAAACTGCGTTTTGACGAAGGATATAACCTCGCGCCCTCAGCTTCATGCTCTTTTCTCATACGAGCTTTCCTTGTCCTGCCTCTCATTGTGGGCAATTTGTAATAACCCCCCTCGGAGACCGAAGAATTATGTGTTTGTCTCGCAAGCGGGTGGGTTTGCGTTAATCAACGATGCAATTATCTCGCTTCCGCGTTTTTTTCTTCTTCTTCTTCTACTCGATGGACGCTTGGCCAATAGAGTCAGTGTGCATTTCGTCGGAATCTTGTTTTTTTTTAATAAACGAAACGGGGAGGTTTGGTAACACTTTTATCGCAGCTGCAGAGCTGCATGTTAAAAGATTTCGTCTATTCTGGCACATCGTAGTGCGTTGTGTGCTGCGGGGTTGGAGAATTTATGGGGAGTTTCGATTGATCGATGTTATTGCATATCGATTGGGAAATTTATTCGGAAAATAATGGATCCGTCGGATATGCTCTAATAACCTTTTTCTTTGATGAAGAATTGTCGGGGTTTTTAGAGAAATACTTCGTAGAAATGCTGTGTAGTCTCTCTTACTCTCCGTTTATTATCCTCTTTTTTGTACATGTACAATTGCATGTCTACCAGTAAATTTGCGTTTCCATCTCAATCTACGTATTATTTTGTAATTCTTCCGATTGGTGGATGGCAGGATGATTAAAAGTCCGTGTAACAGCATTTTGTTACCTACTATAACTTAAACGAACTGGTCGTTCGTACAATAATAAAGTTTTTACTGTCGAGGCAATTTAAATGTGTCCCGAATGAACTCGAAAAATCCATTGAAACCGAAAGTTGTGTAATATACGTATCTTCGGGGTTGAGAACAGCAATTTTTGAACTTCCTTTTAGGAAGTCGATATAAAAATTTTGTTAACTTGTCACCTCATTCCTAGCCCTCATGAATTCCGTAAGGCATGGATTATGTCGAGTGAATGAACTCACGAGGAACAAACAGATGAATCGATGTCAC
Organism: Uropetala carovei; assembly: GCA_036926305.1. NCBI lineage: Eukaryota > Metazoa > Arthropoda > Insecta > Odonata > Petaluridae > Uropetala > Uropetala carovei. The sequence continues at coordinate 2,953,704 of JAXCHB010000082.1, forward strand.
ATTATTAACAGTTGGTCGCCTCTTTTTTACATTTCACGTGGCGAAATTTATGTCGCGGTAACTTCAGTCGAACGACATCTGCATTTATGTGACCCATTGCGAATCAAGAAGCCAGACAAACAAGCATGATTATGCGAATGTACAAATATGTACAAACTATTTTTGCTGTTCATTGCATAGTGTTTTGTCCATGTTTTTAAATCATATCGTTTGCCATAAAACTGCAGTAACGACTTGGTTTTTGTCAAGACTTGCACTTCCTTCCCTTGGTTGCGAACATTTTAGGAGCCCCAAACATTCGCCTCTTCTTCTCCCATTTGTTTACTCATTTCGTCAAAGGCAAGTCTGGGCGGTCAGGGAAAGCTCGACTCATTTTTCACTCTGCGTCCGCTCTTTCTTTATGGGACGACTTTCATCCTCCGTTTTTATTGGCTTAATCACTCCGCATCCTCAATTTCCCCTTTCTAGTTTTCAATCAGGCTATCGATGTGATATCTTGAAGCCGTCAGAGTGATAGACGCATCAATATTCGGATCGGATCCACTCCGATTTACCGTAATAAATTCTGGAATTGATTGTCCTGTAGCTTTTCTTTTATCGATTCGGCTTCATTTCGCGAAGTTAACGACGGCGTGGAATTCTTCGCATAAAACGACTGGTGTGACCTACTGCTTGGCGAAACGAAGAGTTTTAGAAAGCATTTCTTCTGTTGCATTCTAGCGAAGCTGTATGCCATGTATAAGATCCTTTCCTGAGGCGTAGATAGTTGAAGAGGAGGAAAGCGATGCCGTTGTCCGCGCGATTAATCCAACGGATTAACTTACTTTCGTAAAGCAAGATGTGCGATCGAATTTTTATGAGCGGCCCAAAAAAGTACAGAATTTGAAAACTGCGCAGTGTTTATGCATGGCGAGTGTTAGGTTCTTTAATAAATAATGGATAAAAAAGGGTTTACTTCCTCTTGGAGAAAGGCGGGTACCATTGAAGTGTGTATTCTATTACTAACAAACGATGCCTTTCTGGAAATGCGTTGCCTGCAAGGAATATTGTAGCATGTTGAAACAAATCATAGTCCATATTCTATCTTTAAAAAATTTTGACCTCTTCTAATTTAAACGGTATTTAAAAAATAAAGAATGACTCGCGCAAGGGAAGATAAAAAGGAATACTGACGGGCGTGGTGACAGTAAGTTCGTTTTTGTTATGAAGAAAATGCTGTAAAAGCGACAATGACCTACGCGAAAGACCGGTTATTTTCTCGAGCGTTGGCACCACTACTTTTTTAACCAGCTACCTCTATTTAGTTTTTTTTTGTTCCCATTTTATCCCATTTTCGGTACGCCTTCCGTGTTAATCACCTTTTCTCATCTCTGCCGATCTCTCTTTTTTCCACCTTTTCCTTTCCCTTCCTTTTCATCCCTCCTTTCTTTCACCCCTCTCCTTACCGCACCTCTCCCTCACCCATGCCCTTTCCCTCCCCCTCGTTTCTTCTCCCTCCATCTCGCCTCCTTCGGCTACTACGGTGGTCAGTTCCTCCGCGTCGCGTCCCTACCGCTGCAGTCGGACAGCCTCTTGCAGACGCTAATGCGAAATGGTCATTTGAACGTGAGCAAAATAAGTAGGGGGTAAACAAGAAGGGAATGACCACTCCCACTGTGTGCGTTCTTTCTTCTCTCATCCTCTTCATCTCTCCACTTCCTCTGACCCTTCTCTACCTCTCTCTCTCCTCCCTCTTTCTCTCTTCCTTCCGCGAGGATCACCCCTACTTTCCTCTCATTTCCTTTTTAATTATTTTCTCCTATCTTCCTCCAGTTCCTATCTTCTTCTTCTCTCTTATATCTCTACTCGTGTCTCTTTCTCTCTCTCTACTCTTAACATCTATAAACCTCCTTCCACATCCTCCGCTCTCTTTCCTCTCTCATGTCAGCTCAACTCTTTTTCATCCCACGTCTTTAGAAGACTCTCTGCACCTCTGTTCTTCCTAGGCTTTCCTCCCCTTCTCCTGGGCTCTCTGTCTCTCTCTCTCTCCCCCCTTTCGACCAACTCTCCCCCCTTTCGACCAACTCTCCCCCCTTTCGACCAACTCTCCCTTACCCGCATTCTTCTGTTATTCATTTCGTATCGCCGCGTTTTTTCCTCTTCTTCTTTCAGTAGGTTTCCCTCTCTCTCCTTTATGGTCTCTGGTCAGATTTTTATCTTCAAGCCTGCCATCTTGTTCGTCTTCCAAGGAGTGATTTTTTTTCTCGCTGTCTTAATTTTTTGCGTTCGACATATTTTTTCATGTCCCACCGTCATATTTCACTTTCAAATAAATGTGTTTCGTGGGGGCATTAATGAAAATGAGCTTTTTTAGCATCGCCTTATACTGATGATCGCTGGAGGGTAAACCAGTCGTGTCTAAATCAATCCAATTAATGGTTAATGGTTGTAAAATAATAACTGATTTAATCTGTAAACCCAGCGAATGCCGAATAAGATAGGCGAGCTTGTTTTTCAAAACTCGGATATAATGTTTGTAGTTTCGAAATTTTATTTCTTCCTCGGTAAGTACGAGTGATATTTTTAGAGCGCGTATAAAAGGAGGATTTATCTCGCAGTCACACTAGGAGACAATGAGAGAAACAAATCACTATCAAAGTAGACAGCGTTTTTTTTTTTGATTTTTCCCTCCATGATTGGTGAAGCTGTGGAATACAGAAACTAGCTCTATCCTCAAGTAAGCTCTATACGATTGTTGTCGTTTCCCCCGGAGCTTGTGTCAAACCCCCGAAATCCGGCGTTAAATCAGTCAATTGAAAAGAGGACATTAAATGGCGTGTCCGGGAGAAAGGGGGAGGGCTCTCCTCCTCTCTCCCTCTTCCTCCTCCTCTCATTCTCTTCCCCTTCATCTTCGAGATATGTCGAGGACGCATGCCGCGTCTGTCATGTCCTCACTTTCTCTCTCTCTTTCTCTCTTCCTTTCCACTCGTGCCGGCTTCTCTTTAATCATTTGATTGGCCGATTACATCTCTTCTTCTTCCTCCTCCTCCTACTCGGAGAAAGGAAATAAAGAGGGCAGTGACAGTGGCATCGCTTTTATGTGCCCTCTTCTGAGAGATATACGCTCGCCCTTCTTTGCGTGTCTCTTTTTCTTTCTTCTGTTAAAAGCTTCCATTGCGAATATAATCTTTCACGTGACCATTTAATCGCCTCGGTCAGATCTCTCCCTCTTTGGGTGTCCGCGTTTGAAACGAGAGTGTCCGTCGCAGGATGGAAAATAAGGAAGCGAATTAAGAGGGTAAAGAAGGGAGGAATTCACGGTGCGTAGATTGGAGTTAATAGGGGCGTTTCTACGCTATTTAAAGACGCGACGCTCAGCTGCGTTTCTGTTTTTTTTTTGAGAGACTTGTTCTGAAAGGCGTGATGATGTATGTATTTTTTACAGTTGCTGGAAATATTAATATTCTATCTTAAATAATTTCACAATGATAATTTTCCTGAGGTAATACAAAATTCAGGTGTTGCTTTTGGCATTTCTGGCTGTACCCCCCGAAATTTGCATGGCACTAAGAGGGTTAAGCACGAAGTTTGGTCTATTCGCAAGTGTTTTATACCGGGTAATCTTACAGTAAACAAATTCTCGGCGGTTATTTTTGCTGAACGTTTTGAATGAGTGTAAACGATGAATTGTGATTGATGATTCTAAAATGGATGCGAATTTGCATAAATCGCAATCAAAACAAAAATAATGATCGCTTATGCGAAATTTTTAAGGGTCTTTTTATCGATTGAATAGTTCGCCAATAGCTCCATCAGGAGTATTTTTTTTTACAATAGTCGAAGTTCATCATAAAGTTCCGTGTTACTCGAAAACTAAATTCTACAAATTTAATAAATTCAAATGAAATATTTTCCCGAGTCAGCTTTAATCCTGTCTCCCATCTTCCTTATCAAATGGGTTTTATTTTCAAGTTCAGTAATTTCTTTAGCATCGCGTTAAAAGAAAAGGATTGAATTTTATTCATATCGGTTTAATTTACCTCTCGGATATTTTAAAGCACGCCGTTTCGTTCTCTTTCTCTCTTTCAAAAAATAAACGAACGTAATCCGACAGGTAATGGGCATCGAGTAACAAACGTCGTTTACGCGAGGTATTGAAAAAGCTTTCGCGCGCGATCACAGCTCCACCTCTTCCTTTTGCTTTCCCCCCTTCTTTTTGCCTCGTGTCGTGGTCAGCGATTCCGATCACGCGATGGGATTGTAAAAAAAATCCTTAACGAGTTTTTTGGACATCGCTCGCATGCAGGCGCTGGTAAATTTCCGTGTTATCTCTCTCTCGCACGTACTTTTTAATGCTAATAATTAGCGTGCGAACGATCTTACGCTACACGGTCTGACTTGTGCTGAAGGTAATCATACTCGCACGCTCTTTCATGGAGATGTTTTTCTCACGCATCCGCGGGATCTGTAATTTATATTGGTTGTAAAAACCTTTTTTTTTATAAATCTCGGAAAACAAACATGGAATTTGAAATTGGATTTTAGGGCTTGGAGCTTAACTCGGTGCATGCCTTAAAAAAGTTTTTTTTGGTAAAAAACAATTTTATCAGTTAAATAATACCGTGTAATTTAAGACGTTATCACGAAATCTACGTAAAAAATATATTTACCGTGACTGAGAGATAAAGAAATTCTTTTTCTGTTCCCATGATTATAAAAACATAAAATCGAAAGATATAGAAACTATCCTATTTCTATTTTATTGCAGGTCGTTATTTCCTTTTTAACTACTGGCCTATTTTAAATCATTAGATAAATTCAGTAATTTAGATCCCGTTTTTGCTGATGATGTTTATTTACTTATTCATGTTCTAAGAAATCTAGTCTCAAAGACCAATCATCCGCGGTCAGTTCATTAAAATACACTTTCTGATAATCTTAATGGGCGTCGTATAATTCATTTCCTTTTTTTATTATTTCAGCGATGATGTTTTTGGATCGCTATTTGTTAAAATCTCTATTATTAGAATCTCGAGAGATAATAAAATGCTATTAACAGCTAATTTGATTAGTAAAATTGAAATAAACGCATGGAAATAATAATAGGAAGCACTTGAATAGTGAGGTTTATGCTCCAAGTTTATTTTGTTCATTTGTTTCATAAAATATAAGCATTAACATGAACTATTTCATCTTCTGCAGATTCCTGCGTGTGAGGTGGAGGTGTAAGGCCTGATTGGTTCGGGGATACCGTTGCCATGGCGACCGTTAGGCAGACCGTGGTCACTCGGCAAACCACCAGCTCCTCCGGAGCCCCAATAACTATCACCTCGGAATCCCAGAGGTCAGCCCAGTCACCAGAGTGGGACAACACGTTGGGTCAGTAAACTCGTCGTTCGTTCGTTCGTTCTCTCTCTCTCTCTCCATCTCTCTAGCTTTGCGCCTCTCTAAGCACATTGCGGAGCGACAGCCACAATTATGAAGCCACTTTCTTGAGTTTAATAGTAGTCAGCTGTCATCAATCTTCTGCGCTCCAGTTCCGACCGCAGAAAAATGGCACACGACCTCGGGTTTAACCTGTTAAACCGTTCTTAAATTAAACGTTTAAAAAGGTGCCACGAACTGTTATATTCGGTAGATAGGTCTCTTAAAATGGTGTTAAACTCGTTACAGATAAGCGGGTTTTTAAAAATCAACTTCTAAGCTAAGGTGTTATTTGTGATTTTTGGTTCCATTGCTGATTATGGTGTCCAAAATTAATGCTGGTAAATTCTTTTTGACTCGGAATCGTGTGTAACTCTTTCTTTAGTTGCTCATTATTTTAAAATTCCCGCAATATTCGTGGTTCAATCGCCATTCCGATCCATTGGCAAACGTCCAAGCAATTGCGACACTTGGGCGATACTGTTAAAGTTCGCGTTTCATGAACCAGTTATAGGGAAACGCAAAGAGGGGTTATTGAACTATGTTGGATACAAAACAAAAACGTTATAACACGAAAACTTTCCCACCAGTGACTCAAATTCGAGCTCTGAAAGTAAAGCATGAAATAGTCAATCTAATTTCAGATCAACGGCTTAATGGCCGTCTGAATCATGTGCACGGCATTTATTTTGTGACGATCAAAAAGAATGTTTATATTGTCGAATTGTACGTTAAAAACTGAATTTTTCTTTGACATGCATTTACTTAAAAATTTACAAGGCTTAAACCGTAATTATCTTTTTTGGCAGTTATCATAACCTTTAAAAATCCAGTTTTATTAATGCTATCCGTGTTTCATTTACTAATAATGTTGTTGACTTGAAGAGATACGCCTGAATTATTTCCGCTGGTGGTCTTTAGTCTCGAGTCCAGAAGGTGCAGACTTACCGGAAAATTTGTGATTTTCCGGGTGTCCCGGCCCTCCTAAAACTTATTTTCGATACAACTGTTCGTTCCGGATTTCATAACTCGAGCAAAAAAAGTTTACTTCTCAAAAATAGCGCGGTTATGTTGGCAATCTCACAGGGCGGGCTTGAGACGCCATCGAAATGGTCTAGTGTTCCTGGTGTCATAATACTACGGGTTCTTATGTGATTATTCTCCTGAAAATCCTCTTTGTCTTACAATCAGTCTTAATTTTTTTTTTTTTAAATAATTGCGGTTGCTATTATTACTTACGGACAAGTGGCCGTTCAGTAAAATTCCTAAAAAAGCTGTTTACTCTGCAGTACAACGTTCTATGCAACAAACTATTTTCTCTATCAAATTAGTGTGTTTAATGTAGAACAATATGACCGACTCTCCAGGTTACTCTTTATGTAACAAGAAACGTAATTTTAAATGCTTTCAAGTTGAATTAATGTAGTGATATAATGTTATAATAATACAATAAATTACAAACAAATGCACCATTTTCAATGTTTTTGATAATGCTTTACGTCTCGAGACAGAATAATCGAGCTCCTATTATGGCTAAATTCAAATTGTTAAAATATCCCACTCAAATAAAAGTTTGGGCAAACCGGATGCACATTTCGGCTACAAAGCAGCCCCCGTCAGTGGCGATCCACCGATTGTGGACTTAAAAGAACCTAACCATTTAAGGGTTTTTGGAGTCATGTTTTGTCGATCAGTATTCATAAAAAAAAACTTCCTTATCCTGAATTTTATGTAATTCCTACAAGCTTTGGTTTGCCAGAAATTTTCTTTTTCTAACCGTTAGATAATCGTAGTTTTGGGATCGCTTCCTTCGCCATACCTTCAAACACGGCGTATTTCCTGAGAACGCCATGTGGTAACCTTATTTCAAGTCCTAAACGGCGGTCTTTTAGCTCCACTTCAGTCAAATTTAGGCCTATATTAGGAACGGGAGGAGTGGGCGAGGCGACTGACCTCTACGCCCATCCTTTCAATTTTTATTTTTTCGATTCCGCTCTCCGTGGCGAATTTCAAATACCGCCGAGAGAGCACGGCGGCCGAAAGAGGGCGTGGTCAGCGGCATCATCGCCTCTGCTTAAGATCACTTCCCACGTGTTTGGCACGCTTCGAGGCGTCCATGTTTGGGTCCATTTCACACTCATCTCCCACCCACTCTACGGCCGCGTTCTGCCCCGTCCTCGCCGTCAGCCTTCCTTTCCTCAGAAATTATCCCGTCCGCCTCCAGGAAACGCCTCTCTCTCTCTCTTTCCTTCCTCCATCTCTTCATACCTCTCTCACTAACCCCTCTTCTCTCCTCTCTCTACCCTCCTCTCCATCTCTCACTTTCCCTCCCCCCTATCTCGTCTTCACTCTTCCTTCCCCACCCCCCCCCCTCTCTCTACTACATATATTTACAAGTTTTGATCATATCGGATCACTGGCGTTACTATATCTTCAAATGTGGTATTATTAGTGTGCAAATCGTTACTGTTAAATGTATGTCGTACGTTCTATATGGAATTCGTGTATTATAATCATTGTCTCACATGTACACAAGCTTACTGTTAATAATTGGTGAGCATCATTCATTGTACGATATACTATTGGAATTCTTATGCTATTATATATTTTATTCACTCTTGTAATTCTTAATATTTTTTGCATTTATTTTAGTAATTTAACTGTAGTTATGCAATTTCATACTGTAAATTCAAATGCATTCTTAACTATGTATGGTTAGGCAATACATACAATTTTCTTTCTTTCTCCCTCCTCTCCCCCTTTCTTTCCCTTCCAACCTCTCACTCTTCCTTTATCTCCTCTCTCTCTCCCCTCTCTCCCTACCTCCATCCCTTTCACTCTCCCCTTTATCTCCCTCTAACTCTTCTCTCCTCTTTGTCTCTCACATCTCCCCCTTCCTCTATCTCCCCCATTCTTTTTACTCCCCCTTCCCTCCTCACCCTCTTACTCCTTCCCTTTTTCTCTCCCTCTCTCTTCCTCCCCCTCTATCTCTCCCTACAATCCGCTCTCCCCTTCCACTTCTCCCGCCCCACCTTTTTCCCTCCCCTTCCTTCCTGTGGACGCCTGTATTTCATTCCTCTTCCCCCCCTCTTTCGTTCGCTACATCAAGTCGAGAGAACAGTGTGGGCGGAGATGCGGAGGTGATGAGGGAGGGAAATGTATATGTGTGCACATGTGTGTGTGTGTGTGTGTAGGAGGTGGGACCGTGTAGGAAGCAGAGACAAGAGTGAGAGAGGAAATGACCTTAAAAGTCTCGTGCCATATGTCCACTCTAGCCTCGTTCGTTCCTTTTTTTTTGCCTCTCCAACGAAGCGAATATGACGGGACTTGATCTCGTTTTAGTACAATTTTGTCGCGCGTCTTCGTGTCGGAGTGGTTTGGAAAGCGTTTGTTTTGTTAATTTTCTGTTGAAAGGTTTCGGTCAGATTTTGTGCGTTGGTAAATAGGTTGAGTCGTGAAGACGCAAACAAGTGTAACTTTCTTCTTAATCAAATTATTCCGATGAGGAGTCAACGCAGCCGCCTTTATTTTTTCATAGATTTTGAGCTTTCTTGCTGATCATAAAAAATTGTGAATCACTTCCCATTTAGTATTCCTGGTTTTATTTGAGCTTTCATAAAAACAAAAAAGTAAAGCATCTTTCTCCGGAAATTAACGCCATTGTAGTTGGGTAAACATAATTAAAGTTGTTGCGAGGTATTTGTTGCACGACTTTCGAACGAAAAAAACAAGCCATTTGCATGGATAAATTAAATGCATTTGGAGTAAATAATTAAACAATCATTTCTATGTTTATTGTATTTAGTTTAGGGTAATGTGGGAGCTCTGGTTGAACGGTGTGAGTCGAATATGCCATTTTACACATTATTTTAAATATAAGTGACTTTGCTAATCTGCTTAAGTTATATGAGTCAGTTTTTAGCACGATTACCTATAGAAAACATTGTAAGAGTTCGTCATGTCGTACGTGGTTACTATTTTCTTTCTTGGGAGAAGTAATATTTTTAATATTTTAAAAGGCAGCCCAATTTCAAGTGATTGACTTGTTTAGTCTAACATCTTTCATGATTTGCCGGAGAAATGAGGTAATGACCAAAGCTTTCGGTCTTCGACTGTTTTTTTTTTATTTCCAAATGGTTTGTTGATCCTATGCTAAATGATATAACCATTTATTATCATAAGAGCATTAGCACCGACATAAGGCCTTTTAAGTTTTTCCATCTTGGTCATAATAGAAGATGATCGGCATTTCTTAATTAAATTTACAGCTATTCCCCAAACCGGTATTGTCTCTTATAGTTAGTAAATTCCTACTCATCCTTTCATTTGCAAATTTGTAGAAAAAATTGACCGAAATTCAAACAATATTACTTATTCTTAGTATAATTCATAAATGATCTACTTCATGACATGAACATCACCTATACCAGATTCATTTTTTATCCGTAATTCATCACGACTGGCTGAAATACGCTAAAAAAAACACTACTACTCAGACTTTGTTCCCAGCGAAAGATTGAGACGGCTTCAGTTCATAAATTTTAAGGTAAAAAACATTTAGTGCCAAATACAAATTCTCTGTGTTCAATTATTATTATCTTATAATTTAGTTTTCCAGTTTTAAAAAAATAATCTAAGAAATAATTTCGAAAGATCTGCGCGTCGTAGTAAAGGAGAGGACGGAGAATCTTCGGCGCTAAATTGAATCCCACCCGTAAATTCTGTATGTACTCGTAAACATTCGGTACGTGTGCGAAATAATTTTTGTACTTCGTCGGCGCTAAACGCGAAAAGTTATCATTAACAATTCGATCGCGTTAAAAAAAACGCCGCGTCCAAAATGGCAGAGAGAAAAAACATTCTAAAAAACACCGTTCGTGCAACCGTTACTTACTTACAGCCAGCCACCGCTAAATTCTCCGTATCAATGGTTCTAATTGTCGGAAGGGAGAAAAAAACAAAATAGAGACGAAAAAGGCAAAAGGGAGAGAGGGAAAGGAAAAGAATTCGGAGGTGGCTGTGGGAGCGATTCCATTGGCTGCGAGATGGAATTCCTCTCAATAGGCGTGCTCTACATGGAAGGGAGGGAGGATAGGTGAGGAGGGACGACTCGCAAAGGTGGCGAAGGATTCCAGCGCAAGCAACCGCAAAAGCGTCAGTGCCTTAGAGGTGCTGCTGCAGTCGCTTGACCGTGAACTCTTGCATTTCTCCGATTTAAGGTGATGCTGGGAGGGGGAGAGAGAAACACAAGAGGTGGGGGAAGGTGTACCTCGTTTAGTTACGCGTCTAAATCGTGTAACAGAATCTCCTTCTGTGCAAGAGTTTTGCATCTGTGCATCGACGGTTAAATCCCTTGCTGAAGGATGAATCGGCTGTTATTCAAGAGTCAATCATACTTGCTAAGCAGTTCACGAATGTAAATATTGTAAAGAAAATTCCAGTCTTGTATGGACTAGTTCTGGATTTGATTTATATGAAGTAATAGTACCTTGCTGTTCAGATTTTAATAATATCATTTTAAAATTGGCTATACTAACTAAGCCCGTGTAAAATAACGTATTCATTGTAAGATTAAAATTATGAATTATTATTAAACTAGCAGAATTTCCCGTTGAATTTCAACGGATTTAGTGAAGCTACTACAGCGCAACATACAAACTCTTTAAAATATATAGTAGATACTTTTTAAATTACAATTAGTTTTTTCTTAACAGTTAATCATATTTGCTTGTAACAATCCGTTTCCGAGCCTATTGCATTAAAAAATAACGATAATTTTATTTCCTATCATATTACTTTCGCCAAATCCAGCTTCATTTCTTGTGTAATTATGCCTCGGTGAAATATTTATATTTATGGCTTGAAAAAGCAACGTACAGTTGCCCATGATTGAGCACTGACTCCGGTAAATGTACACCAGATACGTGAGCTTATTTACGTTAATAAACATTATATGTAAAATATAATGATTTTACTTACAAAAAATGTAAGATTCCACTATTCAATAGACGAAAGAAGTTTCAGTTACTTTCATCAATCGTTATAAACGCTTTCTGAATAATAATCAGTATCTATTTACGTTGCTATCCATAAACATCGATCGTTTCGTTGCTTAAACAAAAGTGCAAATCCAATAACGCTAAACTTTCGTCTATTTGTTAGCTTCATTGAAGCTAACTGAATCGGAGATAACAATGACGGCCGCCTTGGCAACGCCCGGAAAGAATTCGAAAAATCCACAAAATTTCGGAACAAATAGCGTATTTCTGAAAACTTCGACCGTGTAACATGTAAACTTCGCGGGAATAAGATAGTATAGAGTTTTATTCGTCGAATAAAGCAAAAACGAAAAAAATCGGTCCATATTTACGTATTTTGATGCTTGAAGGAAGAATACCTTGTAAGTCAAGAAATGGATTCATACGTGTTATCTTATGGAAAAATGTCAATCCCCTATATTTTGCAGCACTGATTAATCCCGGTTGACCAAACCTTGACCATTCACTAAGTTAGGATGTAAGGAAAAATCGTACCAAATTTGGTTATTCTAGCTTTTATCGTTTAGGAAGAGTTCCATAAACAAACCAACAAACACACCCTTCAAAATTATTGTAGTAGATTATAATTATTTGGGACTTTTTTTCGGATAAACTACGCTTCCATGATCGAAACACTTAGCAAATAAATTTCTCTGACCTCTGGTTCTTTTATTTTCCTGCAGAATGCCAAGTTATAAGGCAACTGTTGAAAAATTGAAAATAAAAAGAAACTTGTCATAAAGTATGTACAATCATGCTTACTTTTTTTAAACTTGACCAATCTTATAGTACCTTTAGCACTAACCTTTCTGATGATATTTTGGTATTTGTATCTGCTTGGATAAGGTTCATTTTGCTGCTTTTACTCTTTCATGTACGAAGTAGGTGTTGTTATCATGAAAGAATTTGACTTTGAGATTTTGACCACATAATATTCTCAAAACTAAAGCATGTCTCATATGTCAAGAATAATTTAATGGCATTCATTTGCAGGCAGGGCCGACTCAAGACATTTGTGCGCCCCAAGCAGATTTCAATTATGGTGCCCCATAAATTCATACAAGTTATATGAGGAATAATTTATTAGTTTAATAGGATGCAATTATTTTGATATTGCGTGTATTTTTATGACTAAAATTTATTTATATATACAAGTTCTAATATACAGAGAAATAACTTTAAAATTCACAAAAAATAATAAATAGTTTTATAAAAATGGAGTATATTTACAGAGAACTTAATATAAAATTTAAATACATTTTTACAAGAAATTCTGTTTTCGTGCTTTTGCGTATGCAAAATCCTGTAGTAGGTCTTCAAACTTGATTGTTTTTAAAACATTGTGCTCTAGAGAGATAGTCGCCAGTCCAGTCAGTCGCTCCTGAGACATAGTTGATCTCTGGAAATTTTAATAATTTTTAATTTAGAGAAACTTCTTTCACACGACACAACATTTATTGGGTAAGTCAACATAATTCTCAGTCAACTGCAACATTAGGAGCAAATTCATTTGGTAGAGTGAATTGCAATACATCTAATGGTGTCCAAGCAGATTTGATTAAACCGGACAATGCTGTAATTTCCTCAAACATTTCCGAGCCATCCAAATCAATCTCATTGCTATCATTTGAGTGCTGCTTGTAGATCCAAGCATTTTTTAGAAGTTCATCTTTAGTAAGGTTTTTAATATTATTTACATCATAAAGGAAATTAAATAAATTACTGTGGTTATGTAATTGCATAACTCTTTCTTCTATGGACATTATTACTACATCATGGACATAGAAAAAAAGTTCTACTTTAAATTGTTTCTTGAATCGCTTAGGGATTCATCAGGAGCAGTTTAAATTTTTTCGTCGAGGACGAATATGATTCTTTATAGAAAAAAATGGTTCACTGTCCAAATCAATGGCAATTTTTCTGGCATCTTCTAAAGATTCATCAAATACAATGTCCGACCGACATTTCTTAAGTTTTTCTAGGGTTACTTTGAAAATATTGACAACTTGCGAAATGCACATTTTTTATGTTTGTGAACATTTACTGGCTATGCTAATAATCTTTAAAATAGTATACCAGACAACGATACAGCAAATAAAACGGAAATCTTTCATTTGATTTGCCAATGTTTCATAAAGTGAATCGTAAATTTTCCCTGAATGAAATCTAAAAGGTTTGATTGCTTCTATTCTACTTTCCCATCTGGTTCCGCTCAGTGGCTTCAATGTTAACGTACTAATTTTTTCATTGAAACAGACCAGCGTCTTGTAGATCCACTCATAAAAACATAGCTTGTATTACACTAACAAAAGATACAGCTATGTGAGATGGTTTAGCAGCATCATTAACGATAAGATTCAAAGAGTGAGCATGACAAGGAACAAAAAATGCTCGACTATTTACATTTAATATCCTTTTTTGAACACCCGAATGTCTGCCTTTCATGTTTGAAGCATTGTCTTAACTGTGTCCGCGCATATTATTTAGAGGAGTACTAGCCTTTTCAAGTTCCTTTAAAATTGCCTCAGCAAGTTCTGATGCAGACGTTTTCTCGACTGGGATGAAATTAAGGAAGTGCTCACAGATTTCAGCCTCTTGAGTGGTGTTGATAAAACATAACATTATTGACATCTGTTCAACATATCTTTCATCTGGTGCACAATCAACAATTATCGAGTAATACTTCGCTCGCTTTAAATTTTCTAATATCTGACTGCGCACTACCTGAGACATTAGCTGTATTAGCTCATTTTGAACATTTTTACCTAAATAGTGATTGTAAAGTTCACTTGATTTTACTCTTTGCAGATGCTCTGCCATGACAGAATCAAATTTTGTCAACAGCTCTACTAATTGTAGACAATTCCCATTATTGTTTTCATACAATCTGTCTGATGAATCCCTAAACTCGAGACATTGGTGGCCAAGAAATTTGACTATTGCAAATAATCTTTCTAGCGCTCCTTGCCAATGGCGAGTTTCAGCACTCAAATTGTTCTGCAAATATGCATATAATATTTTATTGCTATCCACCCTTTTCTTTAGTTCTATCCATTTCTTATGTGATTCTAGGTGAACAGGTGAAGTTTCATGCTATTTCAAGGTTTGACACAAATTTCTACAATCACTATAACCACCCTCAACTATGGAAATTTTTGTCAAACTAAAGAGTTTACAAAAAACAAAACGCTGCGTTTTTAATTGGTGAGGAAACTAGCCTTGTTTGCTTAACTTCCTCTCCATTTTTCAGCCTCCTTTTGACCTTTGCAACTGTAAATTGTCGGTTATGCTTATCTTTAGGGTATTAATTGAAATTTGAACTTGGCCTTGCCGGTTCTTTTCTAACTGCTTCCATTCTAAAAGAATCTTTAAGGACACAGGGCCAGGTGGCAGGATCTGAAATACTTTCAACAATACCATCTCCATATTTATTGCCAAGATCTGAATTGACCATGCTGTCTGCCTCCTTCTCAGACTTAGGTGAAGAAAGCTCATTTTTCTTTTCTTCGAAGTGAATCGCATTTTCACTTGTTACGGATTCTCTCAATGTTAGATCTTCTTTGAGGACTCGATTGCTTTTTTAGTTCTAATTGAGTCTTAGCCTTTCTTTTGCGATATTCAGCACCAGATAATTTTTTATGACCAACCATTGTTCGCTTTAAAAACTGTAAAATAGTAAGGTATGGCCTCTTAATTTTTTATACGAGTAATATCGAAAATATACTAACACTAATAATTACTTATAGAATTAATTGATATTTGTACATACAACAAAATAAATTTACTCCGTATTTTTGCAAACTGTCTTAATTAAAAAGGGAAGCGATAATTTTAAAGATATAAATCAGAATATCTACGACTAATATATCTTTCAATCTACTATTTTCAAAGATAAAATAACATAAAATATTAACGTGTCGCACTATAAAGGCTTCCAATTAGCCCATAATCAGGAAACACGAAACTCTAGAAGAATAAATCTATTTATTTGAAATGCAATTTAGCCAATAAAATAATGCAAGTTGACAGGACTCAGATCTTCTCGTCAATTCATTAACATAAAAAACATGATGTTAGTCAATCACACATTAATAATTGCTCTTTGCACCACATCGCATCCTATCAAGCAAAATTGTTTTATTTTTTGGTTTTTGTTGTGATTTTACCGAAAATAAAATTAATAAATATGGATTTAAAGTATACATGATTTTACTACAAGAAGAGTTTTCCTACGTCTCTCAATAAACAATAAATGTTTAAGATAATTAGAAATACTGACTTACCTCTATAAACCCTGTTCCTTTCAGTCAAAGGTATTTCGTTGATCTTCTAGTAGAAAACGTAGAACGTATCACTTTCCTTCCTTCTTGAAATCACGCAAAATATTTATATCCAACTAATCGTAAGACAGACCAACAGAGTGTCACCTAGCTCTTTCGCATTACTAAGTGAGAGTGGTGAGAAGGCAGCATAGGGTGTGCTTCAAAGCAGACTATTTCCCAGAATGGTTAAGTATTTTGAATATTCCAAGATAAAATAATGAGACCGAAAGATAAGGCACGGAGGAACGCGAAGCCCTGCCGGGGGGTCATTGCCGCCTTGATGAAAGTAAACCTCGCCACCCCCGATGTTTCTTGCCGATGGTCTAGCTGTTTTGCACCCCCGAGGATTTTTCCCCAGGAGAAATGCACTCTTTGGCCATATATAGGCGTGCGATGGATGAGAGGCACGCATTCCCTTGAAGGGTGGGAGAAGGGCGATTAAGAAAGGAGAGATGGGAAAGGAAAACGGGCATCGCCCTCGCCCTAAGTCAGCTGCGCTCTCGAAAGTTGATCAATGGGAAACATATTCAAGGGTTCCCAAGATCAAGGAGTCTTTGGAACCTGGTCAGATTTTCCAATCCCTTCTCCAGGTAAGGCATTGTTTTTCCAAGTGGTATTTCCTGAAGTTTTCTCCTTGTTGTTACCCGCTGAACAGTGATTTAAGGTCGCATTTTTACTTATATTTGCCAGAAGAAAACACTAACCATATCTATCGAAAACGAAAATTAGATATTTTCTAAATATTTGTGAGTCAAATTTGCTGCACCCAAAAGTTCGGCGCCCCAAGCAGTCACTTGATCTGCTTGTATGGTTGAGCCGGCCCTGTTTGCAGCACATATATGATAATCAAATGATAAGTTTGTGGAGAAAGAAAAATGATTCAAAAGCCATCATCAAGAATTATAAGCAGGATAAAATGTTATTTTACAAAATATTTCAAGTAAATTGAATCAAAATGGTTTTTTCCACAATAACCTAAGTAAAATCTAATTTATATGCTAAAATTGTAGTGGGATATCATGTCAACCCCATGAAACTGTATATCAGGGGTGGCCAAACTTGCTTACCCTCGGAGCCACATATCATAATCTTCATAAGTTTGATAGCACATACATTCCATGCTCATAAATTTACGAACAGTGCAAAATCTGGATCAGAAGCAATTCAGAAATATTGCATGCCCCTTAGAGATCCAAATAACGTCTCAAGTCACACTATGTCACTGTATTCTGTAGTGAAAAATATTGAATGGATATTTAAAAGAGCCACCAAATAAGTTAAAAGAGCTGCATGTGGCTTGCGAGCTGCACTTTGGCCACCCCTGTTATATGTGGAATTTTTTCACACAAATAATTAAGGGTTAATTTAGCTTCATTTCAGTGAACTAATTATTTTCATATTTCTTTTTTCTCTTACAGATGCCCTCTTAGAAGACCTTCACACCAGCGTCTCCAGACCTGGATCAGCTGCTGGAGGAAGCATAAGCAG
Source organism: Uropetala carovei (assembly GCA_036926305.1). Taxonomy (NCBI): domain Eukaryota; kingdom Metazoa; phylum Arthropoda; class Insecta; order Odonata; family Petaluridae; genus Uropetala; species Uropetala carovei. The sequence goes on from JAXCHB010000082.1 coordinate 2,970,955, forward strand.
ATCAGGAAGCAGAGGACCGGGTTCGATCAATGGTCCCCTTGCAGGCAGCACTCCTGGGACAATGTCTTCGGCACGCACTTACAGAGAGGTAAAAGAAGCCGAGAGGTATCCACAACATGGAGTCATAACTAAGGCGAGAAAAGATTTTTGTATGTATCAGGCATGGCCTCCGAAAGCTTTTGTTTGGAATGCTCTTCTTGACTGTCATGGGGATTAGAATATATCTGCCTATCCCTCTCTGATCTTCAAAGGGTTTGTATATCTTGCCTGACTCTTCACTCGTGACTGGGAGGTTATAAACTTTTTATATGCAATCTTATGTGGTAAAGATGTTTTTAGTGTATTTCAAACTATTTTTTTCCTTTCATCTCTTCTCAACAAACTGTATCTTTTTTATTTTGGATTTTTATTTTTAAAGACTTTGAGAACTTAAGAAATTTGAAGTGTTTTTATTTTGGAACTTCGGCAAAGGATATAGTGTACATATCCATAATGTAGAATTCATTTGGCATCATATCTTTACACTTGTTTAATAATTCATATGACTTGAATCATTTCTGTACACTATGTGGTTGTTAAGCTTTCTGCGGCAAAATCTTAGACAAAATTATTCTTGCATGTGATTTGTTGAAATACATGTAAATGGTGAATGTTGGCTGTAAATGTGACACCCATTAATTTTTTCTCTCTTAACCCTTTGTTCTGTTGGTGGTAGTAATTGATATGTCATGAAACTAATAATTAATTTGACTTTCCTTTTGTGGTGTTTGTAACTTATGTAGAAATTAATATTAGTGATTGTTTTTCTTAATTATTGCATGCCATGAAAAGAATAATGCATTTTATAATATCATGTATCCTTGAATGTTAAGTGCTATCGAAAGCCAGTCTTCGCTACAACGTGGTAGATTCAATAGTTTTGTAAATTTGGCATTCTGGTAGATTCAGAGCTGGCTAGGAGAATCACAGGGCCCGGTCCAAAGTGTGCACGCCGGGCCTCTTATGCATTAAAAATTTTATTAGTAAAATTTAATCAATAAAGCAATCTCTCTCACTATGAAACTTTGATATTTTTTTTAAGTTTAAAAAAATGTGTGTACTTTATAAGTACAACATATATTCTTCAGAGTGCAATCACACTGCCATCAAGCCAGCTCTGAGTAGATTTCATAAATAAAAATATCAGAATCTCTCTAATACTGAAATTGAAAATTCCTATAATTGCTTAAAAAAGTGGTGTTTTCTGTGTTTAGTCTTTAACTATGAATCCCATACTCCTTTATTTTGAGAAAATGATACGATTCTATGCTTTAATATTGGTAATGATTGTAGTTGCTTTGTGTTGACAGTATAGTCATGAGACTAACTAAAATAGTTTAACTATTTGAAACTCATCTATAAATTGGAGGTTGTAATTTACATGCATTCTCAAAAGTAGCTTCTACGTTAAATTTTCATTTTAGAATAATTTTAACCCTACTTTGTTTCTAACTAATTTGTCATAACAAAAGCCCACAAAATTTCAATAAATTAACTTGTAATAGCTATAGCTCCTTGTAGTTAAATACTAATAATATAAATAATAATCATCTCAGGACATTGGGGAACTTTCCTAATAAGATTTGATTTGACAATCATATGAAGAGACAAAGTGTACCAGAAAACCAAAGTAATTTGCATTTCTATGTAATTATATGTATTAACTATAAATTTCATATTCCTTTGATGAATCAGGTGAGGACTATTCAGCAGCATGGTGTGGCAGGAGACTCTGGACAGCCTATTCCTCCAGTTCGTGATTTCAACAATGTCCAGTACCTGATGGCAGCCAATCCAACTCACATTGTTGCAGAGAGAGCTGCCAGTCCTCTCAATCCAGAATATCAGATGGTAAATAAATCAATGATGCTTTCATACACATGCAACTCCCATAGAAAATCAATCACTAACCAGTACTTATTAAAATTGTACATTTTGGCATCCATAATGTCATTCGCAATAGGAGAAATAAAGGAATGTTAACATTGACTGGATGAGGAATTTGTGTTGGTGCTAGGGTGTATTGTTATTGGTGGAGGAGTGTGTCGTTATTGATGGGGCCAGACCTGTTGCACATTTTTGGTGTATTAGGTGTCACATTTGCACATAACCTCATACCAAAGGCAGCTTGGATATTCAACTTTACACAGATAAATTTCATATTTTTGTTAACCAATAAAACATCGAAAGATGAAATATTAATAATATAATATTTAAAAAGTATTTTGTCTGCCTGTATTACTGTAACAGTAAGCAGGAAATGAAAGATTAGAGAACTCAAGAGTTAACATGCTTTAAAAATGCCGGATACTTATCTAGACAAATGATAATAATCGAAGCTTGTTCCAAAAACTTACATTTTAGTACACATAGAATGGATTTGCTTTGTGAAAATTATCTACAAAAATTGTAAAAGTTGATTTTGGAAATTGTCTGGAAGATAACAAGCTCAAATATAATTTTTAACACTATGTAAATATATTTTTTTAAATAAAATGTGTGGTCTCCAAATTAAAGTTTATTTTTGGGCATTTCTAATACCATTAAAATGTTAGAATTATGCACTGTCAAAATGTAAATTTAACCTTTAAATTATATGATAATACAGGTCGAGAACCCTTTATCCGAAATCCTTAGGAAAGACAATATTTCGGAATTGGGAAATTTTATTTTTTTGGATATTACACATTAAGTTAGTATTTTGAGATGAGTAAATCAATTAATAAACAACATACGCATCATAATCCAAAAATTGAGGAACTGGATAAAATATTATATGACTGGTTTTCATAGAAACGTTCAGAAGAATTAAATAATTTCGTTCATTTCTAATAGTGTAAATAAAGATAGCGTCTTTGCATAAGTGTATCCTGTACATTATTCTATGAGCACTACACCACTCGCGTTACTTTTACCAGCTTGAATACAAATGAACAATTATTAAATGTTTTATTATAACACGCTATATTAAAATAAAAAAATACAAACAAACAATTACTGTAGAGTTGTTAATTTCTGCCTTATTAGATCTCCCTAGTGAATTTCTATAGGATGAAAGAGTTTTAGAATAACTGCTACAGCCAGTAAACAATTCAGATACACAGTATAAATACGCGGTGGTGATACCCATGCCATAGTCCTCGCTTAATCACTTCACAGATGCACCATGATCAAGTTTTTGCAATAACTCAACTTTCTTAGCGATTGATCATGAATTTCGCTTCCTTTTTATTTTCATACTGTTACCCATAAGAGTAGGATGGTCTTTTTGACATGTTCACTATCACAAATACGATAACTAACCACAAATGTCTTACGGTATGTTAGGAACCAACCACTATGAACTGCTATGATGAATGACGCAGTGCGGGCGGTGTCAGATTACATTGTAACTTAAGTTCGTCAACAAAGAATTCTTGAGCATGTCAGATAGAGTGCACTTCATTATTTATATATTAGTTATTACATGTATTATTTTGAAGTAGTTTTGCACTTATCCGACGGTAGCAGCATTATAGCGACATTCCTTTGAGTATAGCACCTTTTTAAGAGCAGACCGTTTTTCCTAATCTTTGGTGTTGACACATCAAAAAAGTTTCGGATTTCAGTTTTTGGATTTATGGATAAATGGTGCTCAACCTGTATTATAGTAATTTGTGTGGTATTAGAATATTAAAATCTGAAGGATAAATGAATTTTTTTTAAAGGGTGGCCCTGGAGGCAATCTTAGTGAAGTGGCTCAACAAAAAACTGTAACTGCTTATAAGACAATCTCCTACCAGTATAACACCAGTGAGGCTCAACATCCAGGTATGCATCATTATATCCATAATGATAAGTGAAACTTGAACAATATTATCTATGTTATTCATGTTGTTCTTAAGAAAATTAGGAAAATTTTTAATAACCTTCATCAAATAAAAAATGTGTAGGTTAAGAAATTTTCTTTTTTTTCCTACAGAAACAGTATAGCTCAGGGCTGCCACCAATTTTTTTTCTAAATCCTGTTACCGACACCAAAATATCCTGTAATATGTAATATCTTGGTTTTTTGATGCAAAATGTAGAAATTTATGCTTTCAATATTTTCACCATCTGCATCGCATATTCTAAGTAAAATTATTTACAACTGTTTACGCATAGCCCTGTAACTTAAATTTATTCATGGTTTTTTATTTTAAATTTATCCTGCATTACGAATCAACTGTTTTGAAATAGAAAGTTTAAAAAAATATACAGGCAGTCCGCTACTTTCGTACATAATGTGTTCCTGAAAACGTGTACAAAATTCGAATATACGAAAGTTGAACAATAGACTTACATGTTATAATGGGGGTTCCATTCCCAGAGAGCCAAAAAATATTATAAGATCTCTAATTATGGTATAAATATTTAGTTTTTTGAGCAGGGGCCTTTTAGACACAATTGTTGATGATATATTTCCAGCATTTCGTACATGTTCTTTAATTTTGTTCTTTTCCTACACAACTGAATACACAATCGACCGGCTTAAATCCAATGAGCGACCGATTGAGACTAAGGATTCTCCGCTTCATTCATAAATTCATATCTTCGGTCATTTGGAGCAAGTTTTAATCTTATTTTCGATCTTTAAGACTTTATTTAAGTGCATATGCATGGAAATTAAAGAGGACAACAATACCGGTAACCATGGAATCTCATTATTGAAATGTAAAAAAAATTACCAAAACTTGAGTATAAATTCAAAATATGAGTGAAATCGAATGAGATCAAGTATTCTACGGTAAGAATAAGAATCCTCATTCTTTTTGGTGTGTTTTAGCACAAATTTTGTGTGATTAATTTAATTTTAAGTTATTTTAAAGAGTAAAAGGATGAAAGCCTTCAAACCAAAAAGGTGATTTTTACGTGTTACCTTATGGGAAACAGCATTCATCCTCTGGAGTCAAACCCGTGACCTATTTCAAAATATTTTTAGTCATAACGTAAAGATTCATTAACACTGAAATCCTGAGAAATTTCAGGCTTCTAAATTTATTCCTAATTGAGTTATTCACAAAATTAGGGCATTATGCATGATCATGATGATGACCATTATGATTTTATAATATATAGAGGTAGAGCAAAATGCAATAAAATATTTAAATAATTGCACAAATAAACACTTGCTTTCAAAACTGTTGGCAGGCAGGCAGCACCTTCCCCCCGGTAACTCGAAATGTTCGTTCGTCATTTCGCTGACGTACGAAAGTCCGAATATGGCGTACGAAAGGTGGTTCATGGGTGTCAATGTATAATGCACGAAAGTGCATGTTGTACGAATGTCGAATGTACGAAAGTCAAGACTGCCTGTACAATATTAAAAAACATTACACACAAATCTTACATTACATATATTACATAGCATACTTTAAGGTTAGTTTTGTCTTCAGAAATTTAAATCTGCTAGGTCACTTTCTAGAAACTCATCAGTTGAGTAGAATGATTTAGATTTCAGTCAAGAAGCCATTACTCTTTTGAATTTTATTATATTTATGCATTTTGCTTCATTTGGTAATTTATTAAAAGTGTTGGCTTGCCTGACAGACAGTGCCACTGTGCGATAGCTTGAAATATTTGTTCGTCAGCTGATGTACGAAAGTCCGAATTCGGCGTACGAAAGGGAGTTTAGGGGTGAGAATGTATAACGTATGAAAGTGTGAGTTGTATGAAAGTCTAACGTACGAAAGTCGTGGACTGCCTGTATTCAAGTTTTAAATATACAGTAAATAGAACAAATGCACTGAAAACAAAAAGTAACCATATGCCTATTTTACAGGACAGGCCTTAGATTAGGAAATATGTTAAAATAATTTTCTTTTAATTATATCAATATAAGGGCTCAACAAAATTATTCAGAATTAAAAAATTATGCATTGCGATCAACAATTACAAAATTTTATCATAGAAATGGAAACAAGCGATGTATGTAACTTAAATTTAGACAAAAAATCAAAATATCTTGTAAACTATCAGTTTTATGAAAAAATGTTTCAAACAAATCTTGTAGAAAATTATATTATTTACAACTTTAATAATAACAAATATTTACGTAAATTTTGTTTTAAAGGAGATATTTGGAAAAAAGGAAAAATGACAAGAATAAACCTCCACGTCAGGTTGAGCTATTTCAGCCAAAACCTTTTCAGATCTTCATTTGCTAATAAAAATCTTAAGGTTTGTGCTGATCTGATTATTAGTTTTTGAGTTAGAGCGCCCACAAAATTTTGTCACACAAACAGACATCATTGCAAAAATAATCAAAACGTACTCGGAGGACCTCAAAATGTGTCTTTCCGTTGAAATCTCAAACTCAATTTTATTTTCATTAATGCAATACTTTCTCTTATACCACATATGCAGAAAGTAAAAATATAAATATGCCATAGGCTGCCGATCCAGTTCATCAGCTAGTTTTTAAATTCAGTCTCACAATAAGTAGCGAGTTTTCACACTTCACCCAAATTATATTCAGGGCTGTGCCGGCCTATGGGTGCAAGGGGTGCATTGCATCTGGGCGGCATCATATTAGGGATGCCAATTCACAGGCGGAGGCAAGTTCTTTCTTAATTTTATTTCTTTACGCACACACAAATGGAGCCTAATTTGTGATAGACTGCCTTCTAAAATAAAGTACTTTTACGTAATATATCAAGACAATTTGTTTATTTTATAAATGATACTTTTTATGATGCAGCAAAAGGGTTCAGAAATTGTTTTTCAGCCAAACTGATGACTTGTGTTAGTTATTGTCATTACTACTTTTAGTATAAAATATCACAAAATTCAATACTTCTAAAAGGCTAAATGATATACCGTATTTACTAATGTAACCTGCACCTTCATGTACCATGTGCATGCCTATTTTTGGGCCCGTTTGGAGGAAAAAAGAAATTCGTGCCGGAATAAATTGACATCTAGGATTTAAAAAAAGGTTGGTCTCTTTACTGATTCCCCCTCCCTGTAACAAGGTCCACCCACGTTGAGCATCTTCTTCCTCATACCTGCATGATGCATTTTATTGGGTGATCTCTTTATGCTGATGCTAACAGAAATCTCCTCGGTAGTCACTACTCTTTTGTTAAAGGAGCATCAGCGACTTCCGATGAGTTTGGCAAATACAGATACCAAATGCAAACTTATTCCAACAAAAGTATAGATAGAAATTGATGGTAAATTTTTAATGACAGAACTGCTTATTTTGAGTAACTATAATAAACTTAAAACTCATTTAAAGTGTACAGCTTCAATATTATAAAAATATATCATCATCTCAATTGTCAAAATGTGCATGTGTGATCTTGAAGATGCATAAATGGCAGTATAAACTGCACTTTTAAACCCTAAACGTACGAGGGTGAATCAAGAAGTTCCCGGAATGATGTCGCTAGCACTATACCTGAGTTCAAACAATAACATATCATAGTTGTCTGAAATTAGCATGATCTTAGCTATAAACATACAATATTTGATAAGAATTCATTCATTTGGTATAAAATAACCTCAATTTTTTAACCCATTGATTCTTGAGCATGGACAGTTTGAAATTTGAGATCCGAGTGAACATTAAGTTTTTGAAAAAACTTGGTTGAGAACCGACTGCCATCATTCAGGATTTGCAGTAAGTTTGATGGAATGATTCATCAAAGGAAAAAACATTTTATGAATGGGTGTAATGCTTTAAGGATGGACAAGAAACCATTGAAGATGACCAGTGAAGTGGGAGACCATCAATGTCAATGAATGAGGAAACTGTGGCCGCCATCCACTCGATTGTGGAAGAACAATTTTTTGGGATTATAAAGGTGTTATCTTTGCCAATTTTCTCGAAGGACAATGGACAGTCACAGGAAGTTATTATGAACAGGTCTAATGGAAATTGAAGGCAGATCTTGTGAAAAAATGGACTGAAAAACTGCATCGTCGGATTTTGTTTCACCATGACAATGTTCCAGTACATTCGTCCATGGTTTCAAGAGCTGTGCTTTAAGAATTGCATTGGGAACTGATTTCTCATCCACCCTTCTATCAGTGCAACTCTCACTTTGTAAGGATATTTATTTGCTTAGAACCAACCTCCGGTGCAAATTTGAGATAATCTGTACCAAGTATGCCTAAGAGTGCATTTTTCTTAGCACATAGGATAAGGTTTAGGGGTTAATTTTTTCTAGTGTTCAGAAATCTGGGGGGGAGGGGGATAATTACCTTCTTTACCTCTCTCTGTATCTGCCCATGTGTTTGATAGTATATTGCCTTAGAGGCGACAGAATGTCTGCCTTTAGTACCGGTAGGCGACAACCCTGTAGCGAAACAACGATTATTGATGGCTAAGTTTAATGAGGTTCTATTGTACTTTTGTGACTGCTAGAAAGTGAGACATGTTCTGGATCGGGTGCAGGACAGGTTGTCCAAAAGTGGGATTGTCACACCTAAAGAGGGATGTCTGGTCACCTTAATCCAAGCAAATCAGGGCCTCTACGAGGAAGGAGCCCCGATGTGACGCATAGGCTGCATATGCCAGAAGGCCAACCCTGGTGAACAATAATGTCTTTAACAAAATCTTCCATTGCATGCATGCAACCTTTGTAATTAAAAATAGCTAGAAGAAACAAAAAAGCTTATACCAATAAATAAGATATTTGTTACAATAAAGTGATGTTTGAATGGTGAGAATTCTCGCCATCCGTACACAACAAGCAAAGTCTTTTTGCATGCCCAGTTTTTTTCACATTTTTATATAATATATAATATTAACATTTTTACACATTTCCAGGGGAGAGCAACTGCTCCCCCTTGCCCCCCCCCCCACCTCCCTCCCCCCTCTGCTGAAATCCATGTGTGCTGGGTACACGAGTAAATATGGTAATATTTATATATACAAGGTCTACCTATAAAAAAATAGACCTTTCACTACATGGTGTAAAATCTGTAGTTTTGAAACTAAGTTTGTTTAGTTTTGAAACAAATTTTGCTGCATCACATTAAAAAAATGTAAAACAGTTAATAAATTGATTTTATTGGATTTATAATAACATTGCATTACTTTTGTAATTAAGTAAAATTGCCATGTTAACAAGATTATATTACTGGTTTTTTTAATAATCACAGTAAAAAAAATATAAAATCTCTAATTATGGTACAAATATTTAGTTTTTTGAGCAGGGGCCTTTTAGACACAATCGTTAGATTTTATAATATAGAGAGATAGGGCAAAATGCAATAAAATATTTAAATAATTGCACAAATAAACAATGCTGCACAGACAAAGTTGGCAACGCAGCAGAAACTGGTGGTCTGGTGGCTGGCAACCAGCAGCACTCAAAATATTCATTCGTCATTTCGCTTTGTACGGAAGGCGGTTTAGGGTTGTCAATGTATAATGTATGAAAGTGCGAGTTTTTTTTCATCAAAGCATTTTGCTATTTTCATAGTTTTTTGTAATATTGCCTAATCATGGCCCCAAAGAGAGTAATGATTGAAATGAAAGAAAAGTCGGTAAAAAAGGGCGAAAAAAATTGTGAGTTGGGAGAAGGAAATTGAAGTTTTATATAGGCTTGTGCATAATGAACTGCTTCATCAGTTGGTAAATTACTTGGTGTGACCAGGTCCACAATAAAATTGATAAGGAAAGTGAAGAAGCGATTAGAGCTAGTGTTGCAAGTGGTACTTCAACGAGTACAAAAGTTTCTTTTGTACCTAGGAATCCATATGTAGAGAAGACAGAGAAGGCTTTAAACCTGTGAATCGAGACCCAAACTCGCAAGAAAATCTCACTGAGTTCACTTGTCATTCGCAAGAAAGCCAAGCAACTGCATGATCATTGTCTCAAATTGTTTCGCAGTCTGCTAATGGGATATCGCCAACATCATCGAAGCGTGTGTAGATCGGTTCCTTGCTCTTTAAAAAAATGTGGCGTTTATTCAGAACGCCACAGTACGTATTGTATTATTATATTTGTTGTTCTCCTTAACAATTGAACACACACTCGACTGGCTTAAGTCCAATGAATGTCCGATTGAAGCTAAAGATTCGCCGCTTTTGGCATGCTGCATTATTTCCATCTTTGTCTCAATCATGTTCAGTTTACAAGTCCTACATTTCTTTTCACTTGTATTAGCACTTTAAGTTTTCCGTTTCTCACTCATGCTTATAAAATAACAGGTGTAAAATGCACAAACAAAGAAAAACTGCTATACGTACAAACAAAGATGGTAATGTTGCCGAGACTGAATAATAATAATAATTTATTGATTATTAACTGACTTTACAGTGGTATTAATCTTGTCAAATTTCAGTACAATATTAAAAAACATTACACTCAAATCTTACATTACATATAATACGTGTATTATTACATAGCATACTTTAATTTGGTAATTTATTAAAAGTGTTGGTTTGGCTGACAGACAGCGCCATTATGCAATAGCTCGAAATGTTTGTTCGTCAGCTGATATACGAAAGTCCGAATTCGGAGTACGAAAGGCAGTTTAGGGGCGAGAATTTACAATGTACGAAAGAGCGAATTGTATGACTGTCTTATGTATGGATGTCGAGGACTGCCTGTATATAAAAGCAGCTGCTTATGGGTTTAAAAATTGCAACTTAAGAACAATACTTAAATCTTTTAACATTCACAAATAAAATGAAATTGTTATACAAGTACAGGTGAGCCCCGCTTAACGTGGCCCCGGCCAATGCTGATTCATTATAACGCTGATTTTATTTCATATTAAATTTTTTTAAAATATAGATATCTAATGCACAGTATGACCATAGTCTAATATCTTATGATTTTTTTAAATGTCGCACTAATCATATTTCATAAAGTATCCTAAATATTGTAATAATTCAACAGTGTTACATAATATTGCATTGTCTGGTGGCCAATTTCAATCTTTTCCCTGTAAATTTCATGGGCCTAACACAAAAAATAAATCTCCTAAGGCGGAAAACATTTGAAAAACGGAAATAGAAATATAATTTATGCTTCATGTTTCTTTGGTATCGTTTGATCGTAAAGAATGTTTTTGATGATTTATATTTTTTAAATGTATAATTTTCGACAATTACTTTATTACAATGTTAATTTACTGTATTAACATGTCATTATAAATAATAAAAAAACAATAACGCTACACAAAAAAATTATATAATTTTGATCTACATGTGAAAAACATGTTGTACACGTGGAGGGATCTTAATGTTTGAATGCATATAATGTATAACAATAGTGATGAGCTGGAAAAAAATTAAGAACCTGCTCTCTAAAAAAGGGGGGTTAGGAAATTTGCATAACGGTAGCAGGAGGCCTATATGTCAGGGGCACCATATCGCTCTAGTTTAGTAATACTGTTCCGCTAGCTTAACAAGTGTTCCATTTGTAATATATTCCATTTCATACACTGTCGGTAATTGACTATCAGATAGGGCAAAATGTACTTGAAAGGACAAATAAATTTCCATATTTTCTAAAAATTTAACAACCGGTTCGCAAATTCAGAAAAATTAACAACAGGCTCGCATGAGCTGGCGGGAGCCGGCTTCAGCTCATCACCGTATATAATGATATATAAATTGCAGAAAACCCAACACGCAGTACTATGGGTTTGATCTATAAGTGGAGCTGCAAGAGCACCGTCGATCAGTGCATGACTTTGTTGGAGGAGCACAGTGACTTCACACGAGTGAGTGCTGTGAAACGGGACTGCGACGGACTATTTGAATGTTACCAACAAGTTTTACGTAATAAGCGAAAAAAGCTAAGCAGTCGACCCTGGACTTTTATTTAAGTAAAACTTAATAGGTGTTCTGAGAAATATTTTGAAATTATGTATGTTTACCGCTAAAAAACCTTTTTTGTCTTACTGTTTACTAGGTAATTTTATAGTTTAATAAATTACGTTCTAAAAGTCCAGTAGAAATATGTTTTACATTGAATGTGGGTCCAAAAATACCATTTGGGAAGTTATTTCCCTTTGGGTGCCTAAAGGTTATGGTGCCCCGGCTAATGCAGAGACCTCAGGAATGCATCCCCCACATTAAGCAGGGCTCACCTCTATAGACATTATAGCATATTGTATAGGTTCTTTTTTTTTGTCCAACCCTGTATATTTATAGAATTCGTTAAAATAATAAAGTATGAGGATATTTTAATAAAGATTGTATATTTTTTATAAACTAATGCTGACACTGCAACTTTCTAAAAAAAGAATGATCTTTTAAATTAAAATATTTTGTCTTTTAATGCACAGTTAACATTGTAATTTTTGTGCATTTTCTGGAATAAGAAACGTGATGATGCTTTATATGTTTATTAATTGCAAAATAGTGTGTGTTTGTGAAGTGAACTGTCATAAATAATGTGACTGAAAGTTGTTCATAAAATATTGAAGAATTGTTGTTTTCATTAGTCTCCTCTGGTCTACTAGTGGATGGTGTCTCGGCCTCTCCACTTCCTCCACCTCCAGTTCTAAGTCCAAGTGCCACTCCTCCACCTCAGAGGAAGCATAGGACTCCATCTGGATCAGGTGGAAAGGTTGATGTTCAACTTCGTCAGAATCTCAATGAGCTGGACAATCTTCTGGATGATCTTAACCATGCGCAGAAGGCAGCTGCCCTAAGAGCACAAACAGCCAGTCCGACAAATGCTTCTCACAAATCAATCTCCCCAGGTATGTAGCTAATTTGAATTAGTTGAACTCATTCTTTACCATCTGTAAATATTGTTCGTTCAAGTGGAAGGTACCAGTTTTACCAAAAAGAAAGATCATCCCCAACTCAATGAAGAAGAAAACTGCCTGTGATTTTTTAAAATTATTCTGTCAAATCAGCCCCATATTCATCATGCACTTGAACTTGCACTTTTTCTCTCGTGCTATAAATGATAAGAACTTTCTAATCATTTTAGGCTAAACCCTTACTCATCACAATTTTGGTAGTTCATGATTAACCATCTTTGGCTCATTTTTCAGTCCAGTATTAAATTCTGTTAATTTGAGGTTTATGGTTGAGCAAAGGATGACTTTTACCAGAGGCATACCTAGGCGATATGGCACCTATTGCAAAATTTTAGGAAACGCCTTGGTTATGTAGAATATAATTTTTCTGCATTTTAATAAAGAATAATAGCATTTTTATTACATATAAATTAACATTTGCATATTAAAATACAGTAAAACTTCACGTAGCGTGAATTCACAAGATGTGATTTCGCTAAGATGCGGTTTACGTTTCACTATCAACCCTCACAAGACGCAGTGGTTCTCCTTGCTAAGACACAGTTTGAAAAGTCAAGCTAAAATCATTCTTCAAATTTCCCATAACCTACAAATTATAAAACTTCAAATTAAAACATTTTAAAGAAAAAACACTGGCAAAGTGATTCATCTAATCATTTTACAGAAATGTTACGTCGAGAGATTTGTATGCATGCTTCTCAATACATTGTGACCGAATTTTTTACACTGTTTCAGTTGAAGTTGCAACAATGTTACTTCTTCCCCTGTCCTTTTGTCTACCAATGTCGTGTTACAGTCTCGATCTATTGCATGGCACTCGATAATTTCCAAGCTGAAAGAATTTCGGGGAGTAACCCGGTAGTAACCTAGTGTTTGTATTGTTTGTTCAATCAGCAGGTTCTCTGTGTGTCTTATCGTAAGTGGTTGTTTTAACCTTGCCTCCTGTGATTTAAAATATTATTCTTATCCTTCATATTTATCTTTCTTATTGAAGATGGAATGTATACAAAAAAATAGTGATTTTTTCAAACGAGAAAAAAAAAGTTCACGCACAGCAATTACCTTAGGCCAAAAAATTAAAATTTTAGATAAATGTAAATCAGTACGGAAGCACAGTGCTAGGATGGGATTATGGGGTGAATGAGTCGACTATTCGTACCATACGAAAAAATGAAGAAAAAATAAGAGCCAGTGTAAGTGCAGCAACTTCTGCAGGTGAAAAATTGAAAGAATGTCAAAACGAAGTGTGCACTTAAACACAGTGGAAAAATTACTATGCGTGTGGATTGAAGACTAAAACCAGAAGAGGGCACCACTGAGTGGCTCAATCATATGTGATAAAGCGTTGCATCTTCATAAAACAGTAAGCGAACAAAATGCTGAATCATCCATTAATGTTTCCTTTAGTGTAAGTGCAGGTTGGTTTTTAGAAGTTCACAAAACACTTCAACTGCCACAACGTAAAATTAATGGGTGAATCTGCCTCTGCTGATCACCAGGCGGCTGAAAATTTCATTCCAGAATTTACTAGGTTAATCGAAGAAAAAGGTTATAAGTCGCAACAAATTTTTAACGCAGATGAAACAGCCCTATTTTGGAAGCGAATGCCAGAGAGAACGTACATTTCGAAGGAGGAGCAAACAGCACCTGGATTCAAGGCTTCTAAGGATCGTCTTACACTATTGTTGTGTTCAAATGCGTATGGTGATTTCAAGTGTAAACCGATGCTTTTTTACCACGCTGAAAACCCGAGCTCTTTGAAGGGCAAAAATGAGGCATACCTACCAGTCTACTGGAAAGCAAACTGAAGATTTACTGACTGGTTCAGATTTTGTTTTATACCACAGGTGAGAGAATACCTCAAAAATCAAAACTTGTCTTATTAGCTTCTATTGCTACTTCATAATGCCCCTGGGCACCCAACTACGCTGCAGCATGCTGACGAAAACGTAGGTGTGTTGTTTCTTCCACCAAATACAACGTCTATCTTACATATGATATCCAAGAACCTAGGGTGACCACATATGTTTGAAGATTTTACAGGACAAATCCTTCAAAAAACGGGACTGTTAATAATTTTACGGAACTTTTTTAACCTTACGGTTCTGGTACCTCAGAAGATGTTACTGCCCGACTGTCGGACTAACGAATGTAATTCGATTTCTCAGGATATGATAATCTACAATGTTACATTTGTCTCAAATTTCGTATAATAGTTTTCTCAAAATAAGAGAAAGTATGAAGGAAATCGATTGATCGCCAAAGGATGTAGTTTTTTCAGGAAAACATTTTCACTTGTTGCTCTCCCTCTCTCTCTCTCAGGATGTTATAATGCTCATGCAACAATGTATGAATCTTCAATGGCGTTACAACAATGCATCGCATATATGTTATGTTCTCGATGGCTTGTGAAATCTAACGTGGAGTCCGAGGTGATCTTATTGTCTTCAAGGTATGTACGCATACAAAAAGATTCATTGTAACGACTTATAGAGGAACGAAATTCAGAAAAAATCGTAATGTGAGAACAAAATCAAGACTTCTTTTTCATGCCACGTATATGTTTTCTTAAATAGATATTGATTGAGTATCGATAGAATTTTCCACTGAACATCAGAAGTCAAAATATTTCTTATAATAAAAAAAATACGGGACAAAGTGCGTCTCGTATTGATTTCACATGGGATACGGGACATCTGAGGAAAAATTGGCCGAAAAATGGGACGTCCCGTAAAATACGGGACATGTGGTCACCCTACAAGAACCTAACCCCATATTTCCTATTAACTTAATGCTTCATATAACGTGATTTCAAGGAATGCAACTACCTCGTTATGTGAGATTTTACTGTAATACTTAGTTATGAGAAAATGAACTTTTGGCACTTTTTTCGGGAACGTTTGGTATCTTTTGCAAGCCACCTTCACCATACCCTTGTTACGTCACTGGCTTTTGGAAAGTTGTTACACTTAATGTCTCTAATCTTCATTTCAGGGCCACCAGAGGTTGTACGTGGTACAAGAGGGATCGACTCCTCCTTATTGTGAGTAGAGGCTCTCTTGCTGAATAGTTTTTATTCCCACTGCATGCTTTCCTTTCCTCTCCAAAGATTTGAGAAATTCCCAAATTATTAAGACTTTAAAAAATGATTGCATGCCAAGTTTGTTTCAATGGAAGAGATGTCTTTCATTATGGCATTTTGAAGAATACTTTCAATTTTTTAAGCAGTGGGAAGTTTTGGTGAATGTTCTGGTTGGAAAACTCAATGCCTTGTATAGAGATGTAAGAAAGAATTACTATATTTTTTGGGCTATAAGACACTTTTTTCTGTAAACCCATTGACCTCCAAAACGGAATAATTGAGGGTCATTAGTCACAAAAACATTAAAATATATATTATTAATATTTAATAGTGATGAAATTGTTAAATATTCAGTAAAATACAATGTGACTTCCCATGACACCTTTTCATTATTCTGTTGTACAGTAAAACCCCCAAATTCGCGTGCTTCACAGTTTCACGAGGTTTCTGTCTACTGCTGTCATCCTTGAAGTGAAGAGAAAAAGCACTACACAAATGAATTTCCCCTATCCGCGAGGTTTTTTTATCATGCTGGGACCCCGTTTTTTGAAAATGTCTACCAAGAGGAAAGCAAGTGATAATACAGAAAGCAGAAGCAAAAAGAAGACGTTGACTTTAAGTGAAAAAATTAAGTTGCTAAATAAACTTGCTAGTGGCCAGAG
The DNA here is from genome assembly GCA_036926305.1 of Uropetala carovei. Taxonomy (NCBI): domain Eukaryota; kingdom Metazoa; phylum Arthropoda; class Insecta; order Odonata; family Petaluridae; genus Uropetala; species Uropetala carovei. Next base: position 2,987,496 of record JAXCHB010000082.1, read on the forward strand.
TGTGGCATCAGTGGGCAGGCAATATGCGATAAATTGTATGGCCATGGCAGATTTAAATGCCACATTGTATTGGTTCAAAACCACTTTTAGCCTACATTTTCATAATTTATTGTTGTCAAAATAACGGAAAGCCGCGAACCTAACCCCCATTTTCTCATAAGGCCTTTGTGTATATTTTCGCGGATTCCAAATTCACAGTGTTTTTAGGAACATAACCCCCGCAAATTTGGGGGTTTTACTGTATTTCATGTCCACCCATAGTGATTATAATTCTGGTAAGTTTGCAAATTTAGTCATTTTTTAGTTCCTAATGAGCTCATTTAACTACCATAGAACATTGTAATTCTGGTAGATGCCATAAAAATTAGTTTCGTGAACTACTCAATCTTTGGATACGATTTTGCCAGTAAATCCTACAAAGAAATCTGAAATCTCTGTGTATTTCAATTATAAAGTATAATGTTTCTTCTTGTTTATGTTTTAGTTCATCCATATTTAACCTTCACCAATAAGGTTTACCTAAAATGTTATATTTAACTGTTATCATGCCATAATATGTCTTCTTTAAATGTTGCCATATACAAACTTAATAATGGTTAGAAATGATACACAACATGGTCCTTCATAAAATACTTTTTTCTGAAAATCTCCTAAAAATCAGGGTGCATCTTATAGCCTGAAAAATACGGTACTTTGTATGTTTTAATATAGACCATTGTGGCAATTTTTGTACTTGTCTAGTTTATCATATGTAAAAAAATTGATTCAGCTTTCGCATTGCAAAATTTTATATTGGTGTATAAATTAGTTACCTGAAATTATGCACTTAATGAATTTTCAAAGTTGAGTAACTGAAAGTCTATAATTAAAAATTTTGGGAAGCGAAAAATCAAAGAAATTGGCTATACTTAATTTTGCTGATATTTTTAGAGCTTCTAATACTGTTTTATCAAGGTATAATCATAAGTGCTAATTTTAATTTGACTTTGAATTTTAATTTCCTTTGCAGTTTACATTAGAAGATAATATTAATAGTAATCAGTAAAAAATAGTTTATCACATTTTAGTTTTTGAAAAATATCAGACGGCAATGGATAGACTAATTGTTATTAATATATGGTTTGCATGAAGGATACTTGATATAAATAAAGCTTATGCTTCAATGAAAACTGTTTTAGTAGACAATTTATATTTATTAATATTCTTTGAGAAGTGAGTTTTGTTGGTTATTATGCTATATCTTGATACTTATAATAAATTATTCATATGCTGTTAATAACTATGAGCCTATAATTCATTTTAGAAGCTGATTGCAAATGCACTGCTATCATGGTTAACTGAGGTGAAGGTTAAGTACAGATGATCAGTTATATCTAATTGAAAGAAATGTGAAATAAGAAAAAAGCATGCAATATTATTTAACTTTTATTAGTTTGAGATGTAATTTATCATGTAGTAGACAAGTATTTTCTCTGTCTGTGCTTGAGCATTAGTGATTTTGCCATTTTGTTTTAGATTTTGAAATATTTTGCCACTCATTTGACTTAGTGAATAATCTGTATTACATTTCTTTGACCCTGTTTCTACTCAGTTCAGTTAATCAAGACTGCTGTACTAAGGATGTGGTTGCTAAAAAATAAATTAATAAAATTTGTTGGAATTAAGAACCATTAAGATAAAATTGAGGTTTCCTTGCAGATGCGATTCATAAATTTTATATTTTCAATAGTTGCATAATAATTTTTAGTATTGGTTATTATTTTTAATGGAGGAAGGGATGGCCAGTGGAAGTAAGACTAAAGGGAGTTTCTGTCATGGAGAAAATTTGGGAAAGAGTTTAAGGGATCCCTTCTATTAAAAAATGTCTTCCTCCTCTTATCTTCTCTTCAATATGTAACATGGCAGGGAAGATCCCTTGGATCACAGCACCCCTGTCAATAGACATGTCACTCACACTGTCCGGACGTATCGTTATGACACCCGTTATGGGGGTGAAGATGGGCCCCCACATGAAGGTCCTCCAACTGGCCGTCAATCCCTTCCCCGCCAAATCCAAGGGACACCACCGCCACCAAGGGACCACTATCCTACGGAACCACGTCATATCCAGCAGACGCCTCCTCCCTCACATACGACAACCACTGTCCGGACTTACACATATGGAAGCCCAGGAGCTACTCCTCCGCTGACTAACACATATGGAAGCCCAGGAGCTCCTCCTCTGCAGACTCACACGTATGGAAGTCCAGGAGCTCCTCCACCTCAGACTCACACGTATGGAAGTCCAGGAGCTCCTCCACCTCAGACTCCTCCATCAAGGGTACGTGGTATCCCTAGGCAACCATCGCACGAATCACCATCTCCAGCCCGCGAGCAACCTCGTATACCTCGTGATGATGTTGAAGAAGATGACAGGGATGGCCCTAATGATCCATTGATGCCAGGAGGTCCGAGAAGGACCACAACGACGACTGTGAGGACATACACATATCAGCTACCGGGATCACCTGGATCACCACCCAGTGGTGGTCCCAACGAGCCTGCACAACTGATACAAGCTCCACTGCCACCCTCTGAGCCACTCACGTACCACGTAACTCCAAGGCAGCCTCAGACTGTGACTGAACTGCGGCCCCAGCCAACTCCACAGACTACGGTTGTCACATACAAGTTCACAACATCTTCTGGAGGGCCTCAGCCTGGCATACCAGAGCCACAGGACAGGTCTCCGAGGCCTTTTCCTGTGGATAACACAGATGCTACACCATCCTCTCAGCAGCCTCCAAAGCGTTTGGATGAACTTATGGCATCCTTCACAGACAGCACAGTGAGTAACATTCCACTATCTATTCTCTCATTTCTCTATATTGTAAGTGCATTATGTTTGACGCTACGTTCGATGCTAGTGCTATCAATTTTTCAGAGAGCAAGGATATTTTCTTACATTCATCGAAATACCTAAATATGGACCAATTTTCTTCTTTTTTACTTTATTCGATAGTTAAAACCGTATCCTATCATATTCTTGCTGTGTTTATATGTCATAATTTTCAGAAATAGGCATCTTTTTTGAAATGTTATGTAATTTTTCGTACTCTTTCCGGTGTTGCCAAGGCGATCCTCATTGTTGCCTCCTATTCATTTAGCATCAATTAAGCCTTCAAATAGATGAAAGAATGGCATTATTTGCTTTGAACATTTATGTATCAAAATTATTGCTATAACAATGTCAATCTTTATACATAGTTACTGATAATTATTTAGGAAACCGTGTGGGAAGCATTTAAAATGACTGGCCAAAGGAATTGACTCTTCTTTCATTATATGAATACTGGAATCACGTTTTTATACACTTTTACATAACTTCTCTTCATATTTATTTATATATTTATTTATCATACATCAACACTCGTTCGCTATAAAAATGCAAATAACTCTAGAAAAAAGAAAGATAGAATTTCTAAATTTGGTAGGAATGTTCAATTCACATATTTTAAGGTGATGATGAAAAAAATCTCTGAAAAAGTCCTGGGTTCGACTTCAAGGAAGACATTTCCATTTCCCATAAAATAATATGTAGAAATCGACTTCGTGGCGTGCAGGCTTTCATTTTTTTAGATTAATATTAGAAAGAATTGACCTACATTCTTCCGATATGAACCATTTTGAAGAAAACACTATAACCTTCTAATTCTGTTCATATTTTTCCACCTACAGTTTGAAATCACTCAATTTAAACATTTAATTCACAGTTTGAGGATATCTTGCCATTTTTAACAGGATGCTGCCTTGCTTATCAATTCCATTGTTAGACCTCGATATCATGTTGTTATTTCAATCCTTATGGGTATAAACGTGCTTTGAATGCTGTTAATATGAGAGAGGGAAAGAGAAGGAAGGCAAGGGAAATTACCATATATTCTGGTGTATATGTTGTGTTGGGAGAATGGTGCAGCAGTAACATTTTTATCAGATGGACTTTCAATAATATTTTTTAAACTAGGAAAGATAATGAATTTCTCACCATCTGAGACTTCCACAGTGTCAGTTTACATTTGAATGCATTTACTGCACTTATCGTTTTTGCAATATTATGATTTTCTCTCTGTATCTCCAAATTCAGTTCGTTCAATTTTACAGTTATATCATCAAGAAATCCGAAATCCATCAATCAAGCATTGTCATCCAACTGTTTATAATATTCATTACTTGACATGAGAAATTCCTTTACCTCCTTTATGAGATTTAGAAACCTCACTAGTATTTTTCCCCTGCTGAGCCATCTCACTTTAGTACGTAAAAGGAGATTACTGAATTCGGCATCTTCATCTCGTAAAAGTAGTTTGAACAGCCGGTGTTGCATTTGTACGGCTCTTATAGAATTTATAATTTTTGTTACAGTTTTCATAACATGTTGGAAATGAAGAACGTGCATAATATTTCCTGATGTATAATGCAGTGATAAAAAACAAATTTTTGAAAACACAGGGTCCTCTTTACAATTAATCCATTTTTACCACCTGTCATTGCAGGTGCACCATCTGTTGTAATTGCGGTCAACTTCTGTAATGGTATATTACTTTCATCAACATATTATTTGAAGGTTGAAAAAATATATTCACCTCTTGTTCGTCATTTTAGAGGAAGAATTTTAAGAAATTCTTTCTTGGCAGAAAAATCATTAAACACCATCTTCACAACCATAGCTAATCCAGAAATTTCTAATATGTTTGTCGACTCATCCAGTTGTAACAAGAAGAAAATACATTTTTGTAATTCACTTGCCAACTCCGATTTCATATTAGTTGCAAGAACTTTGATTCTTCTTGTAACTGTACTACCTGGCTCTACCTGGGTTTTTACCACAAAAATTATATCTTTCTTAGAAGCTTCTCTAATGTGTAATGTGATATTTATTGCTCTAGTTCTGTTTGTATATACAGTAGAACCTCCAAATTCGTGGGGGTTACGTTCCCGACAACACCACAAATTTGGAATCTGTGAAAATAGAAGCGAAGGCCTTATGAAAAAATGGGGGCTAGGTTCGCGGCTGCTGCATGTGTATGAAGCCTCTTGTATTTCTCGAGAACCGTTTGTCGTAAAGATATGCGGTAAATGGCGCTTTGTCTATACTGGCTATGAGGTCCCTGGAAAAATATTTTCATTTGCTAAAGTATCCCGGGTTCGAATCCAGGAGACAATTATATTTTCCCATAAGTTTACATGGGATTTTCGATTTTTCAGAGTGCAAGGTTTTTTCCTTCATTCATTACAAACGTAAATATGGACCGATTTTCTTCGTTTTTGCTTGATTCCATGGCTAAAGCTCTATACTATCTTATTCTTGCGATGTTTACACATTACATGGTCAAGTTTTTCAGAAACATGCATTCTTTTTTGAAATTTTGCGGATTTTTCATACTCATTCAGGACGTTGCCAAGGAGAGTCTCATTGTTGCTTCCGATTCATTTAAGCCTTAAATTTGAAGGTTTAATTGGCCTTAAATTTTAAGGCCAATTAAACCTTCAAATAGACAAAAGAAAAGCGTTATTGTTATCTTCTCTTCATTGATAATCTAAATAAACGCTTGCATTGACATCGCCTTTATAGTAGGTCCTGAAAGAAGTTAAAAGCAGTAGCTGATAGACACTTGAAGGAAAGCAACTGTTTGTGAGTTTGTCTATAAGGGTGCAACAATAATCATTGGAACTAAGATAAGGATAAAAATTTTTCCCCTTTGAATATAACGTGATGTGATCTAATGTAGGGCCAAACTATTTAGATTATTTGCAAGCGTAGCTGCAGTGGGCTGCTAGTGTGGCATTTAAATCTGCCGTAGCCATACAGTAGGTTTAAAGAGATAATTTTGCATAAACCATGATTAGCAAAGAATATACCAAAAACATATTTATTGAATCACGTAAACGGCAAAATAATGCATGCATTAAATTTGGTGGAAGCTAGAAAACGAACCCCTCGCCGAGCATACCGTTATGTTCAGCAATATAATCATACCTTAAAATGAAGGTTATTGTTCCTCTGGCCTAGTGTCCAATTCATCCAGACACATCACAGAGGAGTGCGGAAGGTCAGAGGTTGATGCGTGAGGTTCGGACTTCCGTAGAAACATCGTTATGGGCAACTGTCGAGGTTTTTTTTTTTGCAGGCTTCGATAAATTTCTCTGTATGGCATCATAACATTTTCAATTCCTGTTTTCATTTTAATTATGTGCTTTATATCGTAAAACGGGGCCACAGTGTGATAAAAAAACATCGCGGATGGGGAAATTCATTTGTTTCCCTTCAAAGATGGCAGCAGTAGTTGCAAAAACCGCGAAACTGGGAAGCACGTGAATTTGGAAGCCATGAATTTGGAGGCTCTATGTACATTTATTCATGTTGTTATTTTGTGATCAATAACATAGAATTAAATGGAAGAGGGGACCTTATGGTCTCAATTTCGCCCTGAAAATTATCTATCTATCTACTTGCTGATAACTGAATTGTGTTTATCGCTGAAGTGATTTCATTTTTAAAATCTTAGAAAAGTGAGTCAGCAACTGTTAACATGGCTTCTATTACAATCTAGCCATCTTCAAAAGGTTTTTTCTTCTTGGCCAACAAATGCGAAATTTTAAATGATGCAATCGTCGCTCTTTTTTATTGCTGAACTGGTATAGTAAAAATGCTTTGTTGTTTAGTTAAAATAGATTTTATATCAGAAATTTTCTTTTTCCTGATCTCAGAGTTTACTAGAAAACTAGTATTAAAATTACTGTGGACCGTATTGAAGTGTCTTTCAACATTACTTTCCTTTGGAAGCGCAACATGAAAATTGCAAAATAAACAAACACTTTCCTTTAAAATAAGTAAAATAGAATTCTTCTTCCTAATCAGCATTGTAATTATATGTCAAGTTATACGGTAAGTTGTTCCTTCCAAAGTTCTATTTTCCATCTTGTAACACAAGTTATTGATTTTCTGGTAGTTTTCCATGTCTGTTTATTTTGTTCTCTTTTTGGATGGTGGGCGACTGGTAAATGCTTTGCGAAAATAGAAGCGAAGGGTGCACAGGCATAACTACAACTTTCAGACCCCTATCTATATAATAAATTATATAAAGTTAACTTTATATCATTTTCACTTTTAAATAAATGCAATGCAGTGCATCTCATCACAAAATGTTCTAAAATTAATTAATTTTGATGATTTTCAACAATAATGTGAACCCATAAGTTTATTTAGTGTTATTCAAAGCATGAATATTGTGCTAAGCTCGAAGACTTTGGTGGCAACTCTAGTCACGCATGAAGCCCAAAACACTTCTTCCTCCAGTCATCTATGAATGAGAACTTCCCTATGTAGGTAGTTTTGTCACATAGCATCTCTTGAGTAAATATGGAAAGGTTAGGAACAAACAAGTCCAAACACTTGACAGGGGGAACTCTGTCTTCCTTTCAAAAGATGAAATCTTTCATTCACATCAAAATTTCACCACTCCGAACATCTTGAAGTGGATAAGGGAAAAGAACCAGAGTTGCACCTACCTATTCTCCAGTCGGCAAACCCTCAGTAATCATTGAACTATAGCTATCAGTTAGTCGGTGTATTCTTTCTGCTTACTTTTGCGAGCTTTTGCCATCTGTTTTATTATTGTGTATGAAGATCAAGAGGTAAGAGTTTTGCTGATCATGTTGAGAAGAAAAAGATTCATCGAAAATTTTTTCAGTTATTATTATTTTTATATAATGTTTTTGTGTGAATGAAGAAGAAAGAAAGGAGGTGAAACATTGGCGAGCCTAATTATAAGCACGGGATTTCCCTAAATAAAGTGCATAATATTAATCTGTTTATTAATTATTTAAAGTGAAATACAGACAAATTTCATGGTTTTCTTGTTTTGTTTTTTCCCTTTATTTTCTAGAAAAACTTTCAAAACCTTAGGGGTCGCATTATATTCAGGCTAATTCAATAAAATGCATTATATAAATTGACATTCCCCAATTTTAATAACACACACATGCGTGCACACTAGGGTGGACCTTAGTTACTCTTGGTGAAAATTTTTTTTCCAAATTTCTCTCACGCGACCTCCCCAAGTTGTGCCGTTTGGTGAGAAAATAATTCCTACAAAAGCGCAAATTGATCAGACAATGGAAACACGTGCCACAAATGACTTTTTCATAAAAAAAATAAAATTTCACCAAAAATGAAAAAATACACTACATCAACTTTATTGATCACTAGATGTTATTTTAAGCTAAAATGCTTATTATAACAAAAAAAATTGTTTATTAATAAGTTAAAAAATTCTTTTAACCCAGAATTTAATAATTTTTGTACTCGGCATCATTTTCAGTATGGTATTGAGAAAAAACAAAACAAAATTGGTGTTAAATTGTTTATTTAATTATTTATTGTTATTAAGAATCATATAAGTACCTATCAGCAAAAGTAATTATTATAAACCATTAAAGTCGAATTTATATATAGAGGGAGGAGGAGAGAAAAAACAGTGTAATTCCGGGTGCAATGATATAACCTTTTTAATTAAAATCTTCCCTTAACATACTCTTATTAACATTAGGATAACGCTGCTTGTAGTCGGTACAACTTGTAAAATAAACTGCTTTTCTGCTTCACTTTTTGTCAAACAATCATTGTAGTCTTTCATTAATTAGACTCCTCGTTCAGCAATATCATTGACAACTTTTATATCATTTACAATTTTTAATGCAGTTTTAAAATTATCATCCATTGCCCACATTGACACATCTTTAGACATAAAATCTGTTATACTAAATCGCTCAAAAAATTTCTTCGATTGAACAGAAATGAAGTTTTCTACACCATAATGTTTATATCGCCCTACATCTTTAGGGGAAATGATTACTTTTTAAAAATTATCGTCAGATTCATTATTAAGGGCTTGAACCATCAGTCTTTTAGTGTTAATTGAAATTTCGCTGTCAAAAAAGGATAGTGTTGCATTTTCGGATGCCAAATACCATAAATGGGTAGGTACATAATTTTTTAGTTGCTACATTACTCATAGCTTCATCAACATTTTTGTATCCAACTCTTGTGAGATCTTGATGAGGAGCTATTATCGGTACTGGGGCCCGAATCCATGCCTGGATATATAAATTCGTTTAAAAGATACATATATCTTGAATTCCTAATTTTTCTTCTGGACTCATTTTAAATTGATCTCGAAATAGATACATTTTTAAACAATATATAGCCTTGGCCATCCACCTGGCATGGTGGAAAGCGCCAGGGATTCCGAATGAGATCCCACCAAAAGGAGTTCTACCAAGAAAAATGATCATTAATTCTATTAAATCCTTGTAATCTTCCCTCGGCTGCACCTCTTGCAAACTTTGTAGCGAAAACTCGGATTTTTTCCTTTACATCTTTGACATTTTGGCACACATATTCGTCTTGTATTCTGGATTTAAAACTTTTTATTAATAGCAGACCAGGCTTGTTGAAATATTTTGAAAATGGGTATATTTGGCCCCGAAGATTTTGACATCTTTTCCTTGACCGCGGCGTGCAAATTAATTTCATAAATGTGGTGTCGACATGGAAGATTCAATAAATCTCTTTCAATTTTTTGCTCGAGAATTACGCATGCACCCTGAAAGCGACCAGTATTCGACGACGTGGCATCGCAGCAAACAGCTTGCACTTTGTCTACTAAATCCCACTCTTCTAGTAACTGATAAGATTGCTGACGCTTGGTCGTTCCCCCTGCTGGACGAAATGGCAGGAATTCCCAGTAATTTTTCCGTCCCTCCGCAAGTTATTATTACTGGCAATCTACCTACAGTTTTTCTTTCGGTTAATCCAGGCAACATCGTCCCATCCCAATGAATCGTTATACCCTTGAGTTCGATTTCCTCAAATATCTCGCATAGTTGCGCCGCTCGCTCTACTCAAAAACGATGACAAAAACGCCAAATAGAAGTTCGATTAATTACTAAGTCATTCAGCATTATGGTACGAACGGCATCACAATCGTTAACTTTACATGAATCCAGAGTTGCAAAGAGTTTTGAAGTATTCACTTGTTGTTTCCCTCTTCTTTTCTTTGGGTCACTCGGTCCAGGTACATCTAAATGGTCAGATTCCTCAGGGTCGTCCAGAAGGCTTTGTTCACTTACAAGACCAGCCTCCACAAATGGAATATTTTCCACTTCGTCGCTGGATGAAGTTGACTGCAGCAGTACTGCTTCTGTAATGTAAAAATAAATTTGCTTCCAAACCAAAGAAAAACGTAATAAGAAAAAAAAACAAATTTTAAAAAGTTAAATTACTGGAACTTATACCTTCCATTTCAACTATTGATTGATGAGCCCTTTCTTGCCGCAACTCTTCCTGTTCTTGTGGAACCGCTTGTCGCGTTTCTTTTTGCAACAAACTGTGATCGCTTCCAACCACCTGGTCGCCTCTTTTTTCTCTGGTTTATGAGAAATGCCTTATCTTCTTCTATGGAAATCATTTCCAAAGCGTTTGCTTGGGCGATGTCGAAAAGATCATTTAATGAATCCAGAAACTCTTGTTCCTGCTGTATTTGGATTGGGCTTCGGCGGTTCCCAGTTTTATTGAGGGTTCTCCATTTCTGGTACAATGATTGTAGTTTATCGATGCTATCTGAAGTTTTTTTGTTAGAATTCGCGCCATTTCCCAAAATATTTCAACTTTTTTCACAACTAAATTGGCACTTGTGCGAAGATTCAACTTCACCTTCTGCAGGTTGTAAAAAAATACGCGCAAAACTTGTCCATTACACGGCAATTTAGCACCAATTTGTTGTCTTTCGATATGATCTAATAAAAGCAATCTCTCACAACTTCTTGTTTCCATTTTAAATTTTACTGTACACTTCGATATAGCTCTGCGATGCGAACACTTCGAACTCTCAACCTTTACTAAAGTGAGTTTTCTGTTACTAAAGGACGCAGGTAACTGCTATATTTAGAATCATTTGTAGACGAAGGGGAACGGTTGGGGGAAGGTCCCTTGTCCCTGGAAGGGCCCTTGCAGGAAAATTCCTGAAGTATTGTTGAGTAGGTAACGGGATTTCAGGTATCCAGCAGCTACAGCCGTATGCGTACGAGGTGGCTCATGAGCAATATTATACACTGAATTCAGTGATAAAATCAAAAGGTTTCTAATAAATTGTTTAAACTTATAAGTAAATATTATTATTAAAAAACTAAGGAATGATACTTTTACTAAATAATAGTAACTTTTTCAGTGAAAATGTTAGAATAAAGTTACCTCTGAAATTAAAGTGAAAATGCTAAAATTTCAAAACTTCAAGTCAATTGTGGAATGCCTGCCCGTTGTCCGACTGACTTCTCCTTTTCAATAAATTATTTTTTTACCAAATGGAACAAATCTAGGGGGTCGCGTGAAATTTGGTGGTCGAAAAATAAGGTCCACCCTAGTGCGCACGCACACACACACACACACAGAATTAGGAAAAAAATTAAAAAGTAAGAACTACCTATATGTATCGTATATCGTGGCATGTAAGTTGATCCAGCATATTAGTCAACCTCGATTTTTTTGGCATGAAAATACATGATTAGGCATATATTTGCTGTATAAGTTTGACTTAAAAATAATCTCATGAAATTTTTTTGACAAAATCAAGGCCCAGCACAATCCAAGTTTTAGCAAAACAAATAAACAATAATAAAAAATATGTATATTGTTTAGAGTCCATGCTATTCTTTTTTAGCCTTCTATGTTACAGGTGTTATTCTCAGAGAAAGATTCCTATAATTCGATTGATGTCAGCTGTGACAATACTATCGAAACTTTCTATATCTAGAGCGTTCCATCTTTAAGTTCAGTATTGGGTAAATGGCGCACGGTGTTGCCATGTCTCACTACCCTAACGCCAGCAAAAGTCTGGTAATTTAAAATTTCCTTTATGTAACTTATTAAGTAAATGCTATTGTTACAATTTTTGCCGTAATACATGATTTTCTAAACCAAAACAAAAATACTGCATAGTAAAATTTCTCTCGCTACCTACCGCAAGCATGTTGCACACTTGGCAGCTATAGTGCTCCGAACATTCCGGCAGTCCCAAAACCCTCATAAAAGTGAAAAAAGGAGCTTAAAAGAATAGAATCCCTTTGAAGTGCCCTTGTTTTCTCTATGAGCTCAGATTTATTTTTTCTGTGCTAGCGTTCAATTGTCTAAACCAGTCTTAGGTAGTCCTTTATCTTGTGAAGTAAAGTTACTTACCCTTGTGAAAATGTCAAAATAGTAGAAAAATTAAAAAATATTTTTAATGTTTTATAATTGGAAAAATCACTCATGATAAAAATGTGATAATTTCTGAACAAATAATTAATTAAAGAAAAAAATTGAAATTTTATAAATTTACAAATGGCATAAGTTCATTAATATTGTAACATATCCATTACCAACTTCACCGAACATCATATCATAACAAATAGATCAAGAAAGAGTCAAATTCAAATTATTTGAAAGAAAGGAATAATTCCCCACCAGCTGAAAGATAAGAGATATTAATTCTCCAGTTAAGGGGTTATATGTCCTTCGACCTGTGAGATTAGTTTGATTGAAATGTGTTATGTGATTGAGGGGTTTATTATGTTAAATAAGGTTTCCTTAACAACAGCAGGATATATTATGCCGTAAACTGCCTAAAAATTAAAAATATATTTTCCCAATCAAAAATTATTTCATTTGAAAGGCTATTGAAATCATAAATAAAAGTTTAAATAGTACATATAAAAAAATGCATAGTAAATAATAAATTAGCATTGTAGTTGCCATTTGCATTTTTATGCATAACTTGATAAATCTTTCATTTAGAGAAAAATGTATAGAATAAAAGTTGTAGGGCATTTTAAAATAGGTACTCATTTTATGTTCTAAGCTAATTCGCGGTAAAAGCACCCAAACGATGTAAATTGGTGATATTGTCAGCATTCGGTTTCAGCTGCGTTCGGGACATGGTGGAACCGAAGACACTTTTTGGCTATATATACGTGGCCAAATTCTTGCAAATTCACTTTGCCCTGAAGAAGCTACCTGCAACGGTCGCAAAACATCGGTTCCATCATGTTCCGAATGCAGCTGAAACCAAAAGATATCATTGAACAACCACGCTGCGAAAACCTTTGATCAAAATTGATGTAAATTGGTATTTAACAAAATTGTAGCATAGTTAATTGGATAAATGCGAGTTCGGAGGAACACTTGTGTTCACATCTTATTTTTGGATTAACCCATTAGCGCAGGCTAGAAAACGGCTGGGCGAAAATTGTTCTTATTCATACACTGGTGAGATAAATGCTAAATAAAACAATATATTAAAAGAATTCAATGAAATTTACTTATATCTTTACAAAAATTGCCGTCTTCAAATGAGGACGTTAGGCAGATACATGGTATTTTTCGTAACAACCCTTTTCTATACATATTTTTTTTTACATTTTTTACAGGACTATCTAGCCTTTATGTTACACAAAACATTTTAACTTTTTTCATGAAAATGATTTCAAGTGCTCAACTAGAGATGCTACCCCATGCCACTATTAATTATAGCAAATGATGCAGGTTGAAGAATGTTAATTCTAGCCTTTTCCGCTTTAGACCGTCGTTTTACATAATGCAGTGGTTGAACGAAATCATAGTTCATTAGGATAGAGCAGACATTGTTGTCCTTCCACTTTACACAAAATATGTTACAGTAATATGTTCGCAGCTGTAAGGATGGTTTTGATAATTGCATTTTTCTGTTTTTATGGAAATCGAGATTTTGCTGTGCATTTTAAGAATTTCTCCAGAACTAAGCAAAGAATTTAAGTCATAGGGTTCCCAACCAGTTTGTTTTTGACTGCCCAGGCTGTTTTTTTTGCCAGTTTTTGTAAAAATTGATTTTCTGACGTATGGGCTTTCATTCATTTGCAATTTAAAATTACTTAGAAACAACATATGAAATTGCATCTTGGTCAGTTCTACACCTAGAAGAACAAAGGTTATTGTTATTGAAGACAAAATTTGAATCCATGTAGAATTAGTATTTTGATAAATCTTCCACTAATGGTTATCGTCCATGATAGTGGCATGGGTTCCATTTCAGAGGTTTAATTTATCTGTCTTATTTACGTGTGGGTTTGATATTTTAAAATAGGTTAATAATAAACCCACTCCACCACCGAGCCGGCGTAGGGGAATAGGAAATAAGTCGTAGTCAAGCAGGGAGGGAGGGGTGGTACGGAGGGGTAGGGACCGTGTTATCAGCCGAGAGAGTGAGTGAGAGATAGCTTTATATGCTATGGCTTCGTATTCGTTTCCCAGAACTCTCGCCCCTTCCCTCTTTCCTTCTCTATATTTATTAATTCAAATATAACTGTGCTCTTATCCATTTCTATTATTCGTAACTTCTTCCTTCTTTTAATTCATCAGTAATTTGAATACTCTTATTTGAATTTCTTATTTTCCTTCAATTACTACCTTCAACAAACTTCTCAGTATATGTCGTTATCAAATTAGTCTTCCTCGGCTTTATCACCTGTAGTATTTTTCATTTACTCTTCATTTGTTACCATATCTGCCCCATTTCCATCCTTCTCCATACATTTCAAAGCTTTCCAAATATTTCATGTCTATTTTCCGAATGGTCCATGTCTCTGTTCCGCACAATGCTATACTCCAAACAAAGTATTTCATCAGTTTTTTCCTCAAATTGAAATTCTTTCGGCTCTTCAGTATAAATTTATTCTTATTGAAGGCAGCTTTTGCCACTATATCATTTCCTGTATATCAATTCCTTTCGCTCTCTTCCTCTTCCACCATTTATCCATTTCACTCTCTATGTAAAGGGTGGGGAACTTTTTCCACACAGCGGGTCTCATAAGTGGTGGCGATTAGAGTTTAAATTGAGAGTTTATAAGTGGAAATAAATTCTGAATTGGAGGATTTGGGATTACTGTTAAAAATACTGTGTCTGATGCCCCTGCTTCTAAACATTCCTGATAATTTAATAATACAGTCAAGCATTGATAATTCGAAAAGCTTGGGATCTGGGCTTTTCCGGATCACAGATAATTTCGTATTAAAAGCAATGAGGTATTCTGTGGGTGGGATATATGGTAAGAGTACAGGCAGATACATATTTCATATAAATAAAGCAGCGTTTGTTGAAAATATAGTGTAATAGAAAATAAAATATCTACATATTGCAAGTAAAAGTTATTATATGAATTGGCAGCATTTAAAATCATAATATAAATAATTCTTTTTATTATGTTGTGTGCATGACAACCATCACAAACGAAACAATGTGAAAAAGGGATAACAAAATCGGCAACGATTACACGTAGTAATTCTGATTGTCATACACTGTTGTTGTTCCAACATGCTGTGGGTAGCCGATTAGGGGAGCGTTTTTTGATTTTGACATTGCAAATTTAGCAATAACAATACAAAATTGGGCTTAGATTCACCATTGTACTCCCCAAACATAACTATGCATTTTCCATTTTAATTCTTCCACATGTAGTTAGATCTAGATATTTACCCATTCGTATTTCATACATTGCTATGCTTACATGCAAAACAGGGAGAACGGGAGAGGAGAGGGGGGAAAGCGAGGGAGAAGAGTGAGAGGTGGGAGAGGAGGGGAGAGGGAAAGGATAGAAGGAGGAGGGAGGTGAAGAGGAGAGGGGGATAGATGAAGAGGAGAAAGAGAGAGGGGAGGGGGGGGAGGGGGGAGAGAAGAGGAGAGGGGGATAGACAGAGAGAGAGGTAGAGGGGAGGGAGAGAGGTTGAGGGGGGGAGAGAGGAGAGAGAAGAAGAGAGGGGGGAGAATGGGGACAGTTTATATGTTATTATTTTTATTGTCATTTGTAATTTGTAACGTAGGGTAAATGTAAGAAGGGAGTATGTAGTCTCAATTTCACCCTAAATAAAGTCGTTTGTCTGTCTCTCTCCCTATTTCTCTTCCCCTCTATCTCTACCTATGTCACTCTCTATCTCTCTCCCTCCATCTATCTCTCCATTACATCTCTCTCTACCCTGTCCTCTTCCCACTCTGTCCAGAGAGCGAGAGAGAGAAGAAATTTGTGAATTTTTGGAGGGGAGATTGGGTATTACTATTAATTATGATTGCATCCAGTTAAAAAGTTGTTGATGTGACACACATTTTAACTTTCTTCATGTTTTTCATGAAAATGATTTCAAGTGCTCAACTAGAGATTGCTACCCCATGCCACTATTAATTATAGCAAATGATGCAGGTTGAAGAACGTTAATTTTAGCCTTTTCCACTTTAGACCGTTGTTTTACATAATGCGGTGGTTGAACGAAATCATAGTTCATTAGGATAGAGCAGACATTGTTGTCCTTCCTCTTTACACAAAATGTTAAAATACTTGGGAATGATTATTAATACCATGAACTACTTTGTGTTTAACCAAGGAATTTATATAATAGCTGTCGTCCATTGGTTGGTTGGTTGATCAAGCTATTCAAACGCTAATAACTCGAGAAATAATAATGATAGAAACTCAAAATTTGGTAGGGATGCTTGATTAACACTTATTCAGAGAATGACAAATTTAAATCGCAAGAGAGGTATTTCCATTTCCCATTACTTAACATGTAAAATGCGATCTTCTAAGTTTGAAATCCATTTAAAAGTGGTGAAAGTGGTTGTTTCGGAAAATGAGAAGGCAAGAGTGCTGAGCAGACGATAAACGATATTGAGGTACATTATATGCCAAAATCTATTTAAAGTATTATCAGAGGCAGCTGAAGATTGAACCAATTTTTTGGAACCGGAATTTTGCTTATTTAATGAAATTCAAATCCTAATGCTATAATCAATTTAAAACTAATAACAATGGCTATTTTAGTAGAAAGAACGGTACTATTTTATTCACAAGGAATTTCTGAGATTTTAGTTAATTAATTAAAACAGACTTATAATATAGAAATATTCAATGGTTAAAACTGTGCACAATTTTATTCTTGCTATTTTTACAAGTTGCATTGACGATAATTTAGATTCATTAAACCTGTTGAAATTCAACGGGCACTTATGCTAGTCAGTTGATAAAGTGTATAAACTTTGTGACATAGTGCCTGTAGCGTATGCAAAAGACAGACAATGGATAGATGGTTATTTGTTATGGTGTTTTTACTTGTTAAATCTTCCCATGTTTGTGATATGTGATGTATTGTTGAGTGGACAACTGGATTATGTTCTTGATTAAGAAAGTGAATTTGCAGAAACCCAGGTAATTGGGCCTAAAGCAACAATGTATACGCTGATGCGAAAGCTACTTCTTTTGGTATTGTTATTCAGAGGTTTTCGCTTGTGCATCGTCTATTGCCAATAATGTAACGAGGCAGTGGGTTGTATTTAGTTATAGAGAAATTGGAAGATGCACTGCCCGCTAAATTGCAATGCATTATGATAACATGGCCGCTATGTATTGTTTTCCGAAAGGCTGAGGGGCTATTTTTCAGTATGATATCGTATGTAAACTTTGTGTGATGATCAATAAAGATTTGTGGCATGGTCCATTCTGATACCAACCCGGCAGACGGGGGGGGAAGAGAGAGAGAGAGGAGAGAGAGAGAGGGGGGGAGAGAGAGAGAGAGGGGAGAGAGAGAGAGAGAGGGGAGAGAGAGGAGAGAGAGAGGTGGGAGAGAGGAGATAGAGAGGGGGGGAGAGAGAGATATGGGAGGGAGGGAGAGAGAGGGGAGAGAGAGAGAGAGGGGAGAGGGGGGAGAGAGAGAGGGAGGAGAGAGAGAGAGGAGAGAGAGAGGTGGGAGAGAGGAGATAGAGAGGGGGGGAGAGAGAGATGGGAGGGAGAGAGAGAGAGATGGGAGGGAGGGAGAGAGAGGGGGAGAGAGAGAGAGAGGGGAGAGAGAGAGGAGAGAGAGGGAGAGGGAGAGAGAGAGAGGAGAGAGAGGAGAGAGAGAGGTGGGAGAGAGGAGATAGAGAGGGGGGAGAGAGAGATGGGAGGGAGAGAGAGAGAGATGGGAGGGAGGGAGAGAGAGGGGGAGAGAGAGAGAGGGGGAGAGAGAGAGAGGGGAGAGAGAGAGAGAGGGAGAGGGAGAGAGAGGGAGGAGAGAGGAGAGAGAGAGGAGAGAGAGGGAGAGAGAGAGAGGGGAGGGAGAGAGAGAGAGAGGAGAGGGGGGAGGAGAGGGAGAGAGAGAGGAGAGGGGAGAGAGAGGGGGGGAGAGAGAGGAGGGAGAGAGAGGAGAGAGGAGAGAGGAGGGGGGAGAGAGAGAGGGGAGAGAGGGAGGAGAGGGGAGAGAGAGGAGGAGAGGGTTTTTTTTGTTTTTTTTTTTTTTTTTTGGGGGGGGGGGTTTGGGGGGGTGGTGTGGGTTTTTTTTGTGTTTGGTTTATTGGTTTTGGTGGGTGGTGTTTGTTT